>JACEIK010003006.1:34117-107632 GCA_018107945.1 Datura stramonium
TGATGTGTGGGGCATTGACTTCATGGGCCCATTCATTAGCTCATATGGGATGAAGTACATTCTGGTGGCTGTGGATTATGTATCAAAATGGGTGGAGGCTATTGCATTGCCAAAAAATGAAGGCAAGAGTGTTACAATATTCCTTCGAAAGCATATCTTTTCCAGGTTTGGCACTCCCAAAGCTATAATCAGCGATGGTGGATCGTATTTCAGCAATTTCCTCTTTAAAACCTTACTGGAGAAATACGGTGTCAAGCATAAGGTAGCCACACCTTATCACCCTCAGTCGAGTGGGTAGGTAGAAGTTTCTAATAGGGAAATCAAGACCATTTTGGCCAAGACAGTAAATATGAGCTGGACAGATTAGGTCAGGAAGCTTGATGATGCATTGTGGGCCTACCGGACAACATATAAAACTCCCATTGGCTCATCACCTTACCAACTGGTTTATGGTAAAGCATGCCACTTACCAGTTGAATTAGAGCATAAGGCATTATGAGCACTGAAGAAGATGAATATGAATTGGAATGATGCTGCCAAGCTAAGCTTGAACCAAATCAATGAGTTAGATGAATTTTGACTCAAGGCATATGAGAGTGCAACCATTTATAAAGAACGAATGAAGATTTATCTTGACAAAAAGATCACAAGAAGGGAGTTTAGCCCAGGAGACTTGGTATTGTTATTTAACTCAAGACTCCTGCTGCTCCTTGAGAAATTGAAATCTAGATTGATGGGACCTTATAGAGTAGTGCAAGTGTATCCATATGGTGTAGTGGAACTTGAGAACAAAGAGGGAAAAAGGTTCAAAGTAAATGGGTAAAGAATAAAAGTGTACCTGGCAGATGAAGATGAATTGAAAAGAGTGGAGGATATATACCTTGATGATACCTGAGAAGTCACAAAACTAACGTCGTGCTGCGACGTTAAATCAGACGCTGCATGGGAGGCAACCCATGAGAGGCGAAGTCTGAGTAGCCACAGGTATGTCCCTTTTTCCTTTCAAGCTTATATTTTGTGCTTCGAGGACGAAGCTCATTCTTTAAAAAAGGGGGGGTGTACTTGTATTTTTGGGATATTTTTGGTTCGCCTGAGGGTTTTTCTTGCCGTGTTTCTTTTTCCTAAGACATGCGATCTAGTAGAACCGACATGTGTAGGATCTTTTTTTGTTTTTAGTTGTGATTTTTGTTTGATTAGAAAGTAACTTAGGAATACTCAGCCATTGAATATGCACTACTTTTGTTGTTTTTGAAAAATTGACCCTGTTTAAAATTTTTTGCTATGTATTTGTGACAACAATGCATGATTTCTATGGATCATTTTATGTAATTTAGTTATTGATAGTGCTAGTCTTGTTAAGCCATGTATGGACCGGACAGGTAAAGTTAAAATAGTTCATGTACCATGTGTGAGTGAGGTCTTAGTATTTGTTGCGGTATGTTGTTGAAGATCTAGAACTTGCTTGGTTGGTCTCTGCATAGGTTGAGGATGGTTGGTTAGGAGAAGATCATAGTCCATTTTTGTGTTAGATCATTTTTTGCCTATATTGCCCTACCAAAGTGTCATGAATCCTATGATCCCAAGTTTGAGCCTTAATTGACCATATTTCTTTGATTTACCTGCTAACCGTACCCAATTATTTATAATGAACCTGTTTGTCCATGCTCCTTCCTTGGATATTGTGAACCTCAACATAAGCAAAATGCTTAAGTTGAGGGTGGAAAAAGTAGGGGTGCATAAATGGTGGGATCGGGAGAAAAGAAAAGAAAAGAAAAAGAAAAAAAATGGTGAAAAATAAGGTGTGGTGAGGTGAAAAAGTAAAAAGCTGAAAATTTGAGAATATTGAAAAAAAAGAGAAATTCAAAATAGCTTGAAAGTGTTGAAAAATGTGAAAAGTCACCTCACCCATGCAAATGTTCATAAAATGGGAAAAAGGGAAGAAAAGGAGACAAAAAGAATGAAGGGTGAAAAAGGAAGAATGGTGTAGCTAATGAATGTAGTGCAAAGTAAGGGATAGTAAGTAATAAAATCTTTCATCTTTATCATGTCCAGCCCTAATCCTATATTACAAGCCATATCAAGTCCTATAGTAATCTTAGTTTGACCATCTAACACGCCGAAGCAGAGAAAATAAGGGAAATCCTATGGTATCGGATGCATAATACTTGCAGTTCTTTGAGAGAGTGAGTGCTTCATTTGCCTAGTCCCATGTTTCAGTTGATACTTCATACTAGCGTGGGGACTTCATTTTTTGTGAGGGTACATGGATTATGTTTTCTATTACCATTGGTCCGTGTGAAACACATAGGTGATGACTTGATTGCTTGTTGATAGCTAGATGGCATGTCTTGATTCCTAAATATGATGTTTTGAGGTTGCTTGCAATACATTAGCTGATGGTGTTTCAAGAGGAAGGGTCAATAGAGTTTGTATATAGAGTGCACAAATTTGTTTGAGTTTTGGCTGCAGCATCTTAAGTTTATTTTCTAGTTGAGCGTCGTGTTTAGTTTTTCTTTTTCTTTGTCTGAGGACATGCAAAAGTCTTAAGTTGAGGGTGTTGATGTGTTGTGAATTTACAACACTATTGACGCTCAAAACTAAGAAAATAACATGGACTTAGGTGTATTTATGTGGATATGATGCACTTTTCCTTCGATTTCAGGATAAATGGGTGTTGAAAAAATAAATTGCAAAAGGAAGCGAAAAGTGTGCAAAACAGGGAAAAAGTGCAGACCATAGTACGATCCGTAGGATGGACCTACGAGTTGTATTGAGGGCTTTGATGAGAAGCTGAAAGATAACCTGGAAGACTAAAATTATGAGACTTGTCATAGATCGTACCATGGTGGTACGAGTCGTGGTAAGCCAGTCGTGATGAAATCCAGAAGAATTGCACAGAAGGCTGATTCTCAGTATGGGAGCACCTTACGACCTGTGAGATAAAGGTATGAGTCGTACCATACCAGTCGTGGTGAAGTTTAGAAAAAGTTCAAAAGATCAGGATACGAGTGTCAATGTACGAGTCGTAGCATGTTGGTACGAATCGTACCTTGACCCAACACTTAGCCAAAATTCAGTCAACACTCTAAGCCACGAGTGGATGTCATGATCCGTGAGAAGCCCCTACGAGTCGTAGGTGGACCCCTGACGAGGTCGGAAATTAATATGGAAAGCAGTCCTGTTGGCTTAGGAAAAGGATTCTTGTGACTCTATAAATATCTTTTATATTTTATTTTTAATAGAGGACGACGAGTAGACATAATTCTAGGAGAAAAACATTGTAGTAAGAAATTTTACATCATTGGAAGAGAGAATTGAGTTGGTTCAACCGTGTGATCAACCTTTTCTTGAATTCATATTGTTCTTGCTACTTGTTATTCAAGATTTCGTTGTTTAATTGAAGGAATTGTTTTTCTCAATCATCTTTGTAAGTATTGTTATATGTTTTCAATCGTGAACAAAATCACAGCGTTGCAACTATGAGAGGCTAAAACCTCCATAGCTATAGTTGTGGGAACCATGATAGATTAACTAGTTAGGGTTGTACAAAGTGAGTCTAAAACCAATACTAAATACTTATATTATATTCTCTTCATCTTTAATGATTCTTAACAGTGTACAACGTTAGGAAGTGCCTGAATTCTTTACTTACTTTGGTCGAAGAGGTTGAGATTAGAAAAAGAGAATTACAATGAAGCCTTGATCTTGGTGATCATTGTATTAACTTGAGCTGTGGTCACAGGATAGTTATATCTGGAACTTAGTGATAACGGTTAGTTTGCAAAATTCATAAAACTAGGTCGAGTAATTGAGGATAGTCATTCAATAGGAATTGGTCGATCGTTTGAATGAATCTAAGTTATCAATTATGTAAGTAAGTATTGGTAAAGATCACAAGTGTATACCTAAAGCTGTTATGAACCCATGGGAAACACAAACCCTAGTTATCCTTTAATTATTGATTTACAAATATAATCTTGAATTCTATTTATTTTTATTACTGCTTTTTTAAGAATTCTCCCATTGTGAAGTAATTACCATACAAGTTTGTAGATCTTCCATATTCCCTGTGGGATCAACCCCAACCTCTAGTTGGGTTTTTATTTACAACGTCAGCTTCATACTTCAGTTGGATGTGTGGTTTGAGCGTTATCACTGACCACTGAAATTTCACCTTTTTGTAAGTCAACCTAGTCATAAGGGATGCAATAGAGGAGAAACCTTCCGCAAAACATTGGTAGTAACTGGCTAGACCCAAGAATCTTCTGATTTCGATCGAGGAAGTAGGTCTTGGCCATTCTTTCACCGCTGTTATCTTTTGAGGGTCTGCCTGAATACCCTCACTCGAGACCCCGTGACCAAGAAAAGTCACATACTTCAACCAGAATTCGCATTTGCTGAACTTAGAAAACACCTGGTGGTCTATGAGAGTTTGTAGCACTATCTTCAGATGGTTAGCATGATCTTATTTGCTTCTGGAGTATACCAGAATGTCATCAATGAATACTATGATGAACATGTCTAGATATGTCTTGAAAACCCTATTCATCAGGTCCATGAAAGATGCGGGGGTATTAGTCAGTCCGAAGGACATAACCACAAATTCATAGTGACCATACTGAGTTCTGAAAGCTGTTTTTGGTATGTAACACTCTCTGACCTTTAGCTGATGGTATCCCGACCTGAGATCTACCTTTGAGAAATAGCTGGCTCCCTAAAGCTGATCGAACAAGTCGTCAATCCTGGGTAGGGGGTTACCTATTCTTGACTGTGACCTTATTCAATGGACGGTAGTCGATACACATTCTGAGGGTACCGTCTTTCTTCCGCATGAATAATACTGGAGAACCCCATGAAGAGATGTTGGGTTTGATGAAACCTTTATCAAGGAGGTCTTTTAGCTGATCCTTCGACTCCTTAAGCTCACTTGGAGCCATTCTGTAAGGAGGGAAGGAGATGGGTTGAGTGTCTGGAAAGAGGTCTATGCCAAAGTCTATTTCCCGCTTAGGAGGAACTCTGGGAAGATCTTCTGGAAACACGTCAGGGAACTCACTGACAACTGAAACTGACTGAATAATCGGGGTCTCAGAGCTGGAATCTTTGACCTGAACTAGATGATAAATACACCCTTTATAAATAAGCTTTCTGGCCTTAAGGCAGGAAATAAATCGACCCTTAGGCACTGAACTACTGCCCTTCCACTCTAAAACTGGCTCATTAGGGAAATGAAGTCTGACGACCCTAGTTCTGCAGTCGACCGAAGCATAACTAAAGTGTAACCAATCCATGCCAAGAATGAGATCAAAGTCAACCATGTCTAACTCTACAAGATCAGCTGGAATGACTTTATTCAAGATTGAGACTGGGCAGTTTCTATACACCTGGCTGGCTCTAACTGATTCACCAACAAGGGTAGAGACTGAGAATGGTTCTGAGAGGACTTCTGGATGGATATAGTTGGGCTCCTAGGTCTAGTTGGGCATACACTTCTATATGGAAAAGGAGTAACATACCCGTGACCACGTCAGGTAAGCTCTCCTGATCATGATGAGAGGATAAAGCATAAAAATGATTTTGGCACTGGCCGCCATCCGTACCTGAAGTGTTGTCCTGCTGAACTGGTCAGCCTATTGGAGCTACTGAAGTAGTGGATTGTGATCTCCTCCATCCTACTGACGGGCATTCTTTGAGTCGATGACTGAGCTGTCCACACCCAAAACAAACCTCTCGGCACTAAAGGTATTCCCCTGGATAATTCCTGCCACACTTAGGGTAAGCTGGGTAGCGATTGCTAGCACCGTGACTCTGGGACTATGAGCCAGATGCTCCACCCCTCCGATCCTTGCTGGATCGGAAATTAGGAGGGCTAGAGCCCTCTGATGCTGTTTCTGCTGCTGCTGTGGGTGGCTACTATCGCCCGACCTCTGGTGGCCATAATCTGATTGTCCACTCCTTGCACACTTGTTCTCCCTCTCCAAGTCTTTTAGTTTTTCTGCCCCAATCTGCTGGGCATAAACGATGAGGATGGAGAGATCAATATCTTTGATAATCATGGATGTCCTGCACTCCTCGAGGACCAAGTTTGATACTCCATTGACGAACTTCAGCATGCGATCCTTTAGCTCAGCTATCATCTCTGGAGCATATTTAGACAACCTTTTGAACTCCAGTGCATACTCTTCCACCATCCGATTTCGCTATTTTAGATTCATAAATTTAGCCACCTTAGCCTCCCTAATCTCCAAAGAGAAGAATCTGTCTAGGAAGGCCACAGTGAACTCCTCCCACTCCACCAGTTCTGCTTCCACTGGTCTCCCCTCCTTCCACTAATCGTACCAGATCTGGGCTACCCCTTTCACCTGGTAGGAAGCTAGGTCGGCACTCTCAGAGGAGCTAAAACCCATAATTAGGGTGATCTTTCTAATCTCATCCATGAACTCTTATGGGTCCTTTCCCACCTTAAATCCATGGAAAACTGGAGGGTTCATTCAGGTGAAGTCCCAAACTCGAGCAGCTGCTGTGGATGCATTAGTATTGACTGGAACCACCTGCTGGTTCACCTAGTTCATGACTGTCTGTTCGAGCAGCTGGATAGCCGCTATGAACTCTGTGGAGGACACTGGGTCGTCCTGAGGGGCTGCTAGAGCTGGTGGGGCAGGTCGGTGAATGGTGTTCGCCCTTCTTCAGTTACCACACCGTGGAGGCATGATTTCACTGAAATGAAACAGAGCATGAGTTAGGAGAATGTTTTTGGAATTGAACTTCAACATACGATAAAGAGTTTGAACAAAAAGGAGTTTTCCTAATAACGTCTCGTAGCCTCCTCGTCATAAGTGTGGTGCGCTTCACACCCATGAAAAGGACTCTACTCGATGCGGCTTTCAGATATCCTAGGATACTCTAAACCTAGTGCTCTGATACCAAGTTTGTCACAATCCGAGACTATACCCTGGATGAGACACGGTACTTAGAGTAAGAAGTAACCCCAAGTCAACAGATGGTCTATCATAACACTAGTAATCTGAGTAATATCATAGCGAAAGCTTACAAAGTAAAACCATTTATGAAGAAGAACTAAATCATAAAGTTTTAATACAACTGAAAATTTGAATTTGTGTTTGTGTCTGAAAGCCATCTATCTGATGAGTTGCTGGGAAAAGCTCTCAGCTAACTCTAAGTCTAATTGAAAGAAAAATAATTGCCATCCTCGAAAGGTGAGGACTCACCACTGGTGCAGCTAAAAACTCCTGGATGAGATCTGCTAATGGTGCTGAAACTGAGAACCTCCAGTTGTATCATAAAATGATACAACATAGAAGGTACGCATTAGTACTTTGAATGTACTAAGTAAGTAGGAGAAAACATATCATGAAGAATAAAATAACTGAACTGTAATGACATGCAATGACAAACTGAAATGCTGAAAGTGAATAAACTAAAATATACTAAGATGGTTAAAATGACCCTGTCTGATGGTCAAATATATGCCCTAAATCTGAGATACTGATCTGAACTACTATGAATGAGTAATTTGAAACTGTTCTGAGCTGAACTAACTGAGACTGAATTGAATTGAGCAAATATGAGACTGAACTAACTAGTGAGAGAGTCTATCACCGATATATAACCACCTAAACTAGACGTGGAGTGTGATGTATACACACCCTATCGGTAGGACCCAATATACCTTGCCAGGGTATAAAGGCATAAAGGGTGATCACAAGTCTGGGGCCATAAGGCCAATAAAATAACCTATGGTGGCAACGTAGTTCTGCGAACCTGAGTGCGCTTGAACCCCGATTTGCTCGGTGCTAAGTCCTACTCCACTGGATAGTCCTAGACTGACTACTAGGCTGATAGCTCGAAACTGGGGCCTAAGACTAAGTCAGGAATACCTATTTGGAAGTACCCTAAGAGTCTTATCAGATCAGATTCTGTAACTGGTGTTTTAAGACTGGTTAGAGCTGCTTTTCTAGAAGTGTCATGTCTGCCTAAAGAACCACTAAAATATGATAACTGAGTCTAATACTGATAACTGGGAGGCACCACTGACACCTCAAGAGTTGACTGTAGTCAAACTGATCAGCTGACATTTTTGAACAACACTGAGTATGCTAATAGTCTGACTAAAACTGGACTAACATGTATCTGATTGAAATTTCCACATACACTAACAATATGGGGATCTCAAAACTGATAGAATCAAGCTACAGGGAAACTAGTCCAACATGCAAGATTCTAAATTCTACTGAACTACGGACTAAGGCTAAATCATTCCACTAGATAAAATTCTCACAAATTTCTAGAAATAGAGAATAATAAAGCAGTTAAAAATCATGAGAAATACTCCACTTGAAATTAGTCTGACAATTTTCTACATTTCGAATCCACAGGGCTGAACTAATAGAGAAAATAGAGAAGATTTTGGGGACACAAGGGAAGAACTATTCCTTTGTTGAATTACCACATACCTGGATAAGAAATCCCCAGAGAAAAAAGCTTGAACTTCTACAATTGAAAAGGAGACCTAGATCTTGCTTGAGAGGAGTGACCTGGGTTTTCTACGATCGTTTTCTGAGAGTTTACGTAGAGAATGGGGGAAGAACCATTTAATCTCTCTATATTCTCTGAAACTATACTTAAAATGACATTGTTTAGGGACTAAATAGATGGTTACAACAATATTCCTGGAATAAAGATCTTGAAACTGACCGATAGGGAACCAACGGGTCACTCAATGAGTCGTTGGTTGAGACCATGACTCATTGGGACCACTCGTTAGTCCTACTATCCGGGTCCTTGGTTCACTGAATCTAGAAATGGGGGATAACTCGTTAGATGAACCAACGAGTCGTTGCTTTCTCCCGTGGTCATTGGATGAAAAATCAAACAAAACACTAGACCCTCTCCCAACAGGTGACACGATGACTCATTGGTTGGTACAATGAGTCGTTGTCACCTCTCTTTCTGCTTACGGGAAATCCTAAAGGATTCTTGAGCTAGACACCATGGGTGGTGATGATGAGTCATTGCTAGACCTAACAACTCGTCCCCTCCTCTCGTTGTCAGCACTGTCTCAGGGGCTAAGCTTTACCAGGACCCTTCCAACGACCGACTCAATGAGTCGGTTTTTGACCTAACGACTCATCATGTGTGTCGTTGCCACTGTAACATGAACTACGAATCTTTACTCAATGATCCTTCAGGATGACTCATTACTTGATGATGTGCCATGATTTTATGGAACTTTCGACACTTAAAACCAAGAAATTATGCATATTTCAGGTATGTTTATATGGGTATTACGTATTTTGTGTGTAATGTGCAGGAAAACATATTTGGAAGTGATTTTGGTCGAATTAATGTTGAACACAACTGAAAAAGGATTGATAGGTACTTAACGAGTTGTTGGCAGGAGGCACGACCCGTCACTTGAGGCGTTGAAAAAAAGATGAAGTTTTGAAGAAGTAAAATAATGCACTTGACGAGTTGGAGGAACGACTCGTTACACTTGGTAACGAGTTGTGAGGCCAATCTTTAGGTTTTAAAGAGAAAAATTCACCCAAGTTTACAGTGGAGTTAACGACCGACATCACGAGTCGTCGCCTGGAGGAGCAATTCATTGGAAAGCTACTGGAGCTATCCGTGAATTGCACTGGAATTTCTAAAGAAGTAGACCACGAGAGACCTAACGACTCATGCTAAGGAACGACGAGTCATTAGGTGACCCATTGCCAAGCCTGGGTAAGTTGTTGAGGACGATTGATTGAATGAAAGGACCGACTTGTCAGAAGGCCTAACGATCCGTCACATGGCCCGTTGCCACTGCCGACCTGGTTTCCACATTTATTGAGGAAAAGGATTTCTTTGTATTATAAATACCCAGTTTTAGGTTTATTTTAGAAGAAGGTTCAGAGGATGATTTTTCTGAGAATCTTGAGCAATATTCTTGAGAAAGTTTTCATACAATTGTTCTTGATTCAAGATGCGAAAGCTACATTGGAATTTTATTCAATTTACTTGGTTTTTATTCTACAATACTTTGTAAGTTGCAATTATGATTTCTTCTATATTTTATGATTGCAATAACACAAACATGAGTAGCTAAACCCGTAAACTAGGTTTCTGGGAACCAAGATGAATTAATACACAAGTAAAAATACTTAGTGATTCTTGAACGGAGTTTTATGCATGTATTGTTTTTCCCTTTGTTTTAATTAATTCTTGACGGTTGCAAACGTTAGGACTTGCCTTATTATTACTTACCGGATCAAAGAGGTAAAGAATAAGAAAAAGGGATTAACAACGGAGATTTAAGGCTACCAACCCTCATTTATTAGCTTAAACTTGTCCGAGGGATAGCTAATACAATATTAAGGGTAAGGGTCAACTAAAGTACACACGTATACATACCAAGTTGTGTAGTGAAAATCATCTAGATAGGAGACCAACCATTTAGGTGAACCTAACTTACCAATATTGCATGTTAAACACCGGACAAGATCACTAGTGTATAATCTTTGTGGTTATGAAATCTTGGTGAACACAATCCTAGTCTAGTCGTAAATTGAATATAAACCCAATTTGATTCAAGCATTCCTTAATTTTACTTTTGTTATTATTCTATATTTCCCCCTTCAGAAATAATGTTAAACACCGGACAAAAGATCACTAGTGTATAATCTTTGTGGTTATGAAATCTTGGTGAACACAATCCTAGCTCCAATGTAAATTGAATATAAACCCAATTTGATTCAAGCATTCTTAATTTTACTTTTGTTATTATTCTATATTTCCCTTCAAATAAGTCAATCAATAGTAATAGTTATTCACATTAACCTAAGTTCTTATCATATTCCCTGTGGGATCGACCTCAACCTTAGTTGGGTTCTATATTTGATAATCGATCGCTTATATCTCAATTGCGAGGTGTAATTTGGGCGACATCAAATTTTTGGTGCCATTGCCGGGGAATACGACTAAGACTTTTGTTAATTGTGTTAACTTTACTGTTGGTTCTTGTTTCCCTTTTATTTTTTTCTTTGTTTTGTTTTCTTATTTAACAGGTCTAGCCATGGACAAGTATTTGTTTCTTGATGGGCAATGAGGCTGAGGAGATTTATAGGAGTGAGGAAATTGTAAATGCACTTATTGGCATGGGGTCATATTCCTACGCTCCAAAGAAGATCGATCTTGATTTAAAAAATCGGGTGACCCCATTAGCCAAGCCATCTGTTCAGGAACTTCCAATGTTGGAGCTCAAAGCACTCCCATCCCATTTATGATATGTATTCTTGGGAGCCGGTAACACTTTACTGGTCATTGTTGCAGCTGACCTGGAGGAATGGCAAGTGGAGGCTTTGGTCTCCGTCTTGAAGAGATACAAAAGGCTATTGGGTGGACCATTGCGGATATTATTGGAACCCAGTCGGTATTGCACTCATAAGATCTAGCTAGAACCAGACTGCATTCCATGTATTGAAGATCAGCGTAGGTTGAACCCACCTATCCAAGAGGTGGTCAAGAAGGAAATCATACAGTGGTTGGATGCAGGGGTGGTATATCTGATTGTAGACAACAAATGGGTAAGCCCAGTCCAGTGTGTACCAAAAAAGGGAGGAATCATGGAGGTCCCAAATGCAAATGATGAGCTCATTCCTCTAAGACCAGTCACCGGTTGGAGAGTATGCATGGATTACAGAAAGCTGAACCGGTGGATGCAGAAAGACCACTTTCTGATGCCATTCATGGACCAAATGCTAGACAGACTTGTAGGTAGAGGATGGTATTGTTTCCTTGATGGTTATTCGGGGTACAATCATATTTTTATAGCCCCTGAAGACCAAGAGAAGACCACATTCACTTTTCCATATGGTACATTTGTATTTAAGAGGATGCCGTTCGGATTATGCAATGCACCTGCCACTTTTCAGTGTTGCATGATGTCCATATTTTATGACATGGTGGAAGACATCATTGAAGTCTTTATGGATGACTTTTCTATGGTGGGTGACTCATTCGAGGATTGTCTGGCTTTGTATTTTTAAGAGGATGCCGCTCGATTATGCAATGCACCTCGCCACTTTTCGCCAGAGTTGCATGATGTCCATATTTTATGACATGGTGGAAGACATCATTGAAGTCTTTATGGATGACTTTTCTATGGTGGGTGACTCATTCGAGGATTGTCTGGCCCATTTGAGTAAGGTGCCCAGAGATGAGACAAATTTGGTACTTAATTGGGAAAGTTCCCATTTCATGGTCAAGGAAAGAATAGTGCTGGGCCACAAGATCTCTCGGGTAAGGGTATGGAGGTAGACCGAGCCAAGATTGAGGTGATTTCTATTCCACCTCCAATTTCTGTGAAAGGTGTTCACAGCTTTTTGGGCCATGCAGGGTTCTACAGAAGATTCATCAAGGACTTCTCCAAAATTGCACATCCATTGTGTAAGCTACTCGAGAAGGAGGTGAAGATTGTTTTTGACGATGCATGTTTGAAAGCGCTCGAATGTCCTGGAAGAGAGATTGACCATGACCCCCATAATCATGGCACCTTGACTAGTCTTTACCTTTGAAGTGATGTGTGATGTTAGTGGTGTGGTCCTAGGAGCCGTGTTGGGCCAAAAGGAATGAAAAGATTTTTCATCAAATTTATTACGCTAGCAAGGCTCTTAATGTAGCTCAAAAAAATTATACCGTGATAGAACAGAGCCGTTATCGTAGCGCTTTTACATTCGAGAAGTTTCAGGCATACTTGCTCGGAAACCAAGGTGATAGTACACAGATCATGCAGCTGTGATATATCTGATGGTAAAGAAAGATGCCAAGCTACGGTTGATTCGATGGGTTTTGCTGCTACAAGAGTTCAAAATTTGAGGTAAAAGACTAGAAAGGGACTGGAAAATCGTGTTATGTACTCTTATCCGCATTAGATCCTATGCAAGACTAAAATGAGCATGGTATAGATGACGCATTTCCAGATGAGCAGGTTCTAGTGGCATCCCAAGATCTCATCCCATGGTTCGCAGATTCTGCTTATTATCTAGTGAGTGATGCTCCTATTAGAGCACTTATCTTTTCACTAGAGAATAAAGTTTATGTCGGATGTGCACAAATTTTTTTGGGATGAGCCCTACTTATTCCACATATGTGCTGATGGGGTTATTCGGAGATGTGTGCCCGAGGTAGAGATGATGAGTGGTTAAAGGCCTTCCACTCATCCCCTGTTGGAGGCCAACAGCTGGATCCGCAAAGCCCACAAATTTCTACAATGTGGGTACCATTGGCCAACCATTCACTAGGATGCACAATTTTTCAAAGGAATGATGCATGTCAAAGACAAGGAGGCATATCACGGAGGCACAAGTTTCTCTTACTCCCATCCTCGTTATTGAGTTATTTACGTATGGGAACATTTCATGGGCCCATTTGTGAGCTCAAATGGGATGAAGTACATAGTTGTTGCTGTTGACTACATTTCAAAATGGGTGGAAGAAGCCCGTCAAACAATGAAGGTAAGAGTGTCACGATGTTCTTGAAGGGAATATATTTGTAATATTTTGGGACCCCAGAGCCATCATTAGTGATGGGGGTTCGCATTTCTGCAACTGCTTGTTTCGCTCTTTATTGGAAAAATATGGGGATCAAAATGATAGGGTGGCCACACCCTATCATTCAGCCTAGTGGGCAGGTCGAAGTCACTCACCGTAGATAAGGACTATTTTGGCAAAAACTATGAATGCAAACCAGAAAAATTGGACAAGGAGAGTTAGATGATTCTTTATGGCCTATCGGACTCGCCTTCAAGACTCCTATTGGTATGTCTTCGTATCAGCTTGTTTATGGTAAAGCATGTCATCTCTCGGTCGAACTTGGAGCATAAAGCTAAGGGGCGCTCAAGAAGTTGAATTTTGATTGGAACGAAGCTGCAAACTTGATCTTGATCAGTTGAATGAGTTAGATGAATTCCGTTTGAAAGCCTATGAGAGTTTTGAAATTTACAAGCTAAGAATGAAAATTCATCATGACCGAAAATCGAGAAAGAGAATTCACCGCAATATAGTACTATTGTTTAATTTCTAGACTTCGGTTGTTTCCTGGAAAGTTGAAGTCTAGGTGGCTGGGACCTTATCGAGTGGTTCAAGTATTCTCTTATGGGGAAATTGAATTGTAAAACCGGGAAGGAAAGCGGTTAAAGGTAAACAATCGTCGGGACAAAGCTTATTTGGGGAGAAGTGAAGAAACTAAACCGTGGACCCGTGGATTTGAGTGACTCCGAGTAACTCAAGTGACTTGCATCGTGCCGCGACATAAAAGGCTGCATGGGAGGCAACCCATAGAGGTGTTTTTGGTGAAGTTTGAGCAAAACACCCACGTCGTGCCGCGACGTTAAATCAAGCGCTCTTGGGAGGAAACCCAAGTTGTAAATGTAATAAAAATTTAGTGTTAACGTTTGTTGATGGGTGCAGGTGAATAAGATGGAAAATCTAAAGTTGGAACCGAATATTGGAACTTCAGTTCTGGTGTATAAAATTAAAATGAGTCGCCGCCCGACTTGAAGACTCGTTTAGCCAAATGTTAAGAGAACTGCAGAAATAGGGGAGCAACGCATGACTTCACAGACGTTTCTCCAAGGAATCTAATCATTTAGTTCCCCCGTCAAGTACGTTGGACCAAAGTTGAAACTTAAAGAAAAGGGTGATGACGGATCACTCAACAAATCATTGGGAAACCGAACGAGTCATCAAATGACCCATCCTAAAACTATAAAAGGCAAAGGACCACGAATCAAGGAACGACTCATTGGGTAACACCACGAGTCGTTATGTGAGCCAATAGGTCCCCAAGCAAGTTGACCTAACCCGACCCACGAATGTAAATTGGAATAGGTTAAAAATTAGAATTAAAGAATCCCATTGCATTGAATACTCCCTGTTAAAATCACTTCAAATTTCCCTCTTCTCTTCTTCCCCTTATTCACGCAAAACCCATCAAAAAAATAATTACATTGAAATACCTTCATCACTACACACATTTGTTGAAGAACAAGTAGAACTCATGCATGCACTCCATCTCTGGCACTTTCGACACTTAAACCAAGAAATTATGCATATTCCAGGTATGTTTATATGAGTATATGTATTTTGTGCATAATGTGCAAGAAAATAGGTTTGGAAGTGATTTTGGTCAAATTAATGCTGAACATAACCGAAAGAGGACTGCAGGTACTTAACGAGTTGTTGGCAGGAGGCATGACCCGTCACTTGAGGCGTTAACAACAAGAAGATGAAGTTTTGAAGAAGTAAAACAGTGCACTTGATGAGTTTGAGGAATGACTTGTTACACTTGGTAATGAGTCGTGAGGTCAACCGTTAGATTTGAAGAGAAAAAATTCACCCAAGTTTCCCGTGGAGTTAACAACCGACATCACGAGTCATCGTCAAGGAATGATTCATTGGCAAGATACTGGAGCTTGGTTTGGTGAAGTGCACTAGAAGTTTTGAAGAAGTAGACCACGAGTCGTTAGGGTGACCCATTGCCAAGCCTAGGTAAGTTGCTGAGGACGATTTGATCAAAGAAAGGAACGACTGTCAAGGCCTGAACGATCCACATGGCCTGCCACTATGACCTGGTTTCCAAATTTATTTAGGAAAAGGATTTCTTTTTATTATAAATACCCAATTTTAGGTTTATTTGTAGAAGAAGGTTCATAGGAAGATTTTTTCTAAGAATCTTGAGCGATATTATTATTAGAAAGTTTTCTAAGGTTAAATTGTTCTTGATTCAAGATACGAAAGCCAGGCTGGAATTTTATTCAATCTACTTTGTTTTATTCCTAATACTTGTAAGTTGCAATTATGGGATTTCTTCATATTTTGTGACTGAAATAACATAAACATGAGTAGCTAAACCCATAAACTAGGTTTGTGGGGAACTAAGATGAATTAACACTCATAGGTAAAAATACTTAGTGATCTTGAATGAGTTTATTCATGTATTGTTTTTTACCTCTCGTTTTAATTGATTCTGACAGTTGCAAACGTTAGGGACTTGCCTTATTCTTGCTACCGGATCAAGGAGGTAAAGAATAGGAAAAGGGATTAATAACTGAGATTTGAGTCTCGCCAACCTCAGGTTAGCTATCATTCACACTAATGCTTTCTACTAGAATAGCTAAAGTTGATCACCACGCAATTTTTTTTCACGATACATGGAAACCGGGTATCGAAGCTAACTCTACTGGTAGCTCCAACTCATATGCCAATTTTGCCAACTTACCTTTGATCCTATAAGGACCACAATATATTGGGGACTAAGTGATGTTGAACATATTTCATGCCCATTTGCCATGATTTTACCCATATTTTATCATGTTTTGAGTTTATAATCCTAATTTATGCTTAGATTCATATGTATGTGTGTTTTATGCGCTAACAAATGATTTGAGTTGGTTTGAGTAGGAAACTAAGAAAAATGGACTTAAAATGATCCAAGGAGTGAAGATTTGAGGAGGTGAAGGACTTGGTGCTATGGCTGGAGCCTCGCCACCATGTCCCGAACTTCAGAAAATAAACTGGGTTGGTGCTATAGATGGCGTGCCACGCTAACCTTAAACTCAAAGAATTACATTTCACAAACCTTGGCGAGATGAGTGAGCCCTGCGCCAGAGGTGTTCAGACTTAGATAAATTTGATGAACACCTTGGTGAGATAGAGGCAATGTGTCGGGCCTCTCTAGAGCTAAAATTGTTGGAAATTTGACTAACTTTGTGGTGAGATAAGTGGGGCGAAGCGCTGTGGTAATTTCGGGCAGAAAATGCTAATTTTAAAGCCATGTTTTTGAGGGAAAAAGCATCATTTAAAGAATCATCTATAAATACATGCCTTAGGTCATTTGTTACATATCTTTGATCATTTAAATTCGTAGTTTGTTTGTGGAGGCTTGTAAGCCATTGGGAAGGAAGATAAAGGTCTACACTATGTTTTTCTCTTTACTTGTATTTTCGTATGATGAATGACTCGCATTCATTTTTCCACTTGTCTACAGAGTGGCTAAACTTATATTCTAGGTTGTATTATGGTGATCGTTGAATATTTGAAAAACATAATTTAATCTAGTTTCACTCTTCAATATGGTTGCTTGTATTTATTTATGTTAATTTATTATTTATGAGATTGATCGCCTTGTAAGTAATCTGTTGGCTTTGGATTAAACTTGGAAAGAGAATCGAAAAGAGTTAAAAGATAAATACAGAAGGGGAATTCAAAGACCCTTGAACCCATTGGTGATAGGATAGAAGTTGTTGAGGAGATGATCTACCCTTCAACCCTATTTAGTTGAAATACAAGTAGACATAATCATTGTTTTCATTGTTCTCCTGCGACCATAGTGATATAGGCTTAGGGTTCATAAATAGTTCTTAGGATGCTATGGATAGTGACAAGAAATGGGATAGGAAACTTGTAACTAACAACCATAGGAAGAATCGTACTAGTATAGTTATGTCTTGAAAACTCAACTTGAATCCGACCAAGTGCCATTGTCCTTAATCATCATCAAAATAAAATCAAGCTCAATCATTTGAAGTTAATTTTATATTTAAAGTTTTATAGTTTAATAAACCAATTTCCATTTTAACCGTTTTGTGATTAGTGAAGCTAAAAATGAAAATCTTATGATGATTAGATTGACAAGTCCTTGTGGGTAAGATATCTGGACTTAACAATTTTATATTAATACTTGACGACCACATGCTTGCGTACATGCTTGGGCGACATCAAGTTTTTGGCACCATTGCCGGGACTTGAAAATTGTTTAATTGTTTGTTGGTTAGAATTTTATTTCACTAGTCTTATTTTACGTTTGTTTCTTGTTTTTTGTTGAAGTTCATATTGGTTGTTTGCCCTAGTCTATGCCAAGTACGAGAAGTCAGGGACCACTTTTAGCTTCTCGTGATCCTAAAATAGATAGAACCTTTCAGTTCTATGGAAAACAAGGGGCAAAGAAAACAAGTGAAGATACAATGAGAGAGTTCCAAGAATGTATTTTCTAGCTCCAATTTGGAGATCGCTTCTAAAGCTATCGTCAAACCTGCCATCACTGGAAACTTTGAGTTGAAGGAAGGGACTGTGCGGTTGGTCCAAAAACTCATTCCAATATCGGAAATCACCACAAGGATCCCCTATAGGCATCCGATAACATTCGCAGCAGTTGAGTGAAAATTTCCACTACCAGAATGTCTCAGATGAATATGTCAAGCTGGCTCTTTTTCCGTTCTTACTGATTAGGAAGCCAAGCAAAGTGTCAAAATGAGCTTGTCGGGTTCATCACTTGGCCGCTAGGAGATCCTCTCCACAAGTTCATCAATAGGTTCTTTCCTTTGAGAAGAACCAAGGAACCGAGGGGTAAGATCTCCGGATTTGTACATAAAGATGGGGAGAAGCTTGCTCAAGAATGGGAACGTTACAAGGATTACTTGAGGGATTGGGTTCCTGCCACCACATGCAGCCTAAGGAGATAATCAGGCACAACTTCATAGAGGGTCTGAAGCCCGAGTCTAAGATACTCCTTGATGCTACCGCTATCGCGACGACATTTTTCCAAAGCTATGATGAAATTGAGGCTCTTTGAACCTCATGTCCTGGGGAGTCATGATTATCAAGACATAGGGTAGAGGGATTTCCAGCAACAAAGGTGGCAGGAAAGCTTAAGGTGGATGGTGTTATGGCAATAAGGGCAGCCATTAGCCAGCTGGTGAATGCGACTAGTAAGTTGGTAAGCACACCAAAAGGAGGCAAAATGCAACAAAATATCAAAAATCCTCACCACCATCATGTAAGGCGTGTGGAGAGCTACGCCTATTCAGGCTCTCCTTTAATCCTGAATCTGTGAATTTTGTGGGACAACAAGTCCATGGTGGAGCTTTGCAAGTAATGGCAATAATTTGGGTACCAAATGGAGAAAATCCCTTATGCGGAGGGGAATAAAATTTCCAAATTCCTCTTAGAACACTTATAAAAGACCACAAGGCTAGCAGCAGAGCAGTTCTCTTGAGGAGACAATGAAGCAATGGATGGTGTAGTAGACCTCAAATGGTTAATGAGATGCAAAAGTCCATCCATGAGCTTGAGAGGCGATAGGCAATTGGTCTCTACCATGTAATAGTAGACCGTAGGGGTGTAGCCTGGGGTAACCTTGAGAATAACCCCAAGGAAAATGTGAGCGCAATTTTCTTACGCAGGGTAAGGGAGCTGGGTGAGGCTATCCCCTCAAAAAGAAAAAAAGTTGATGAGGAACAGGATGCGGAGTTCAAAGATTGAGGTAGTTAAGTCTAGCAACCCACAACCGGGGTTGTAGTACAAGGCCACCTCCCCCATTTCCTCAAAAGGTTGAAGAAGAAGACAAAAGACACAACTTGTAGTAAATTTCTTGAGTTGTTAAAGTAGGTTCATGTAAATATTTCGTTGGTGGAGCTTTTGCAGGAAATTTCAAATTATTCCCGATCTCGTGTATATCGCGGGCCAATAAGTAGAGGCATACAAAGTTTGAAATTATGGCTCTTACGGAAGAGTGCAGTTCATAGATCAAGAACAAAATTCTGATGAAACTAAAGGACCCCGGGAGCTTCACTATCCCTGTTGCTATTGGGAGTAAGAAAGTTGGTTCGACCTTATGCGATTTGGGTGCGAGCATCAATTTGGTGCCTGCATCCCTATTCAAAACTCTTCGACTAGGAGAACCACGCCCCAATTGTAATACCCCAAAAACTCTAAGATTAGACCCGGGAGTTGAAATATAGAAAAAAGGATTTTCTGTACCAAGTTACAAGACGAGTCGTCCAGTGACCCATTGCGCACCACGAGTCATTGAGTGACTTATGTGGAGAAGGTTGGACTTGGTTGAGTTTTGGGATTTTGAGGCCGACCACGGGTGGGACCACGATTCGTGTTCACCACTACGAGTTATTAGGTGGTCCATGGTCAAGAGTTGAATATAACATGCAGAATTTGGTTACTGCACCTAACAACGAGTCACCATGAGTCATCGGGCACACTATGAGTCGTGGTGTCCTGGTGGGGACCAAAGAAGCTGAGAATTTCTAGTGTAAGCAACGCAGAAGCGCATCATGATTCGTGTTCTAGGGAATGAGTCGTCCGGTCCCTCGTTGGGATTGGCAGTGGTGCAATTTCCTGCTAATTTATTAAGGGCTTTTCCGTAATTCCTAAGTTCCTAAGGCTCATAGTACGTTGTTTTAAGCTCGAATAGTGTGTTTTAAGAGGGGTAAATTCATTCTAAGCCTATTCACTTCCATGCATGCAAGCTCCAGAAGCCCTATGCGATCAAGCCTAAATTCCTCAAGTTCTTCCCCAAATTTCAATTGGGCAATCAAGGGAGTCGTGAAATCAGATTTCTACAAGTATGTAGGGTTATGAATAGGTTTATTCATCCACACCCATGCCCACCTTCAATTCATGAAATTTATTGATGAATCTATGGAGTTTTAAACCTAACATGTGAATTTTCTGCTATCAATCATGGGTATGATCTTAAGCATGTTCCTAATGTTGAATTATGATTAATGGGCATATTTTACAATATTTTTTCAATTATAAATTATATTTTCAAATTTTATAAATTATGATGCTCATCCATGAAAGTTATTGAAAGTTGAGATCTACGATATATTTATTCAAGCATGATGAGATGTATATGAAGAAAGTATGATTTTGAATTTACCCATGTCTATGTTCATATTATCACATGATCAAATCTATGTCAAGCATGTTTAAGTATTGGACAAACCCATATGATCAAGTATGTTTTTGGTGATTTATCTATACATTATGTATTAGTTTACCACATGGATTTTGGAGTCTAGACTCCCACTATATTTTCAACTTGTGGTACGTTTTGAGCCCGCTCCTCATGTTATGATTTCAAATTTATGCATGTATGTTGGTGAGTCAGCTTCATCATTAGATGATGGTTCTGCTTCGTTGAAAATGATGATGAGCATATGTATTGTTTTGGGAGTAGTGTCTAGCACTGAGTAGGCTAAGTGGGTCAGTCAACCCTATGCCTCATAACTACACGCTAACGTAGGTATGTTCGATTATTTGGGGCCTCCCCTTGTGAGTTTCCCTGCCCCAAGGAGCTTTCATCTGATATCGATATCATGAGAAGCAACTCAAGTAGCCCTGGCAAGGCTTTGACGGCTCTATCCACTTGAGTGTGATAGTCGGGACCAAGTTAGCTCTTATCGTTGTAATGTAGGTTATATGATGTCTCCCATTGTTCCCATGATTTCATTTATGCATGTTCATTAGTCATGTTATCATGTATTCTTAGGATTGAGCCAATGTTCAGTTTATTTCATGAGATTATCAGCTTTAAACTTGGTTAATTCAATTCAGTTATGTTAATTTCACGCCCCGTCTGGGAGGCTGACTGGCACCTGGTGCCCTACTAGGACCTAGACTGCTGCATCATCGAGCCTGGCAATTCGTGCCAGGCTGGCTCTAATTCTTGATTTATGAAATAACGGGCTATATAACGATTGTAAATATAGCCTTCGGACAACTAGGCCTATAGCCACCTGTGGAAATAGAACAGCTAACCAGAACAACTGAGCATTAGGGAACCTATGTGGGCCGACAAGGCCACTATGGCTGGATTAGTTATCACCGAAAGTATAATCAAGTAAGCCGGGACCGATCCGTGACCTACAAGGTCACCAACTGACAACTGAACAAGGCCCCACACGGCTATCACATGCAAACTGAAACTTACATACGGCCCCACACGACCAGTACAACAAAACCACAGAGAGAATATACAATCCGCAAGCCTCTAAGAAGACATTAAGATGGTCGGGATAGGCCCTGTACTTACCCATACTATACAAACAAAAGGAAGTAAACCTTAGCTGTCAAGCTCCAGATGATTGGAGCTGAAGACTCTGTACACTGGCTGGAACTATGAGGGATCTACTCCTCGTCTATGAGTACCTGCAGTGCAATGCAAATGCTTCCAAAACGGACGCCGCATTCACTGTACCGAGTATGCAAAGCAATAAGTGAAAATAATCAGTAAACAATAATACTGATAGATCCTGAAGTAATAGGAGACGGCTGAGACTGGATGAAAAGAGCATAACTTACTAAAGAGAGTAAGAGTTATACCAAATTACATGGCGGTCTACTTTCTATCTATTAATAACTAACATAACATAGCATACAAGAACCTTACCATCCCCCATAAGCTGTAAGGTACCAACCAACACGCAATCTATATACCCCTACCCAGGTCATACCATCCACCTAGTAACTATGAGCATCCTGCCGGCCCTCTGGGTATGCAACTTGGGCTCGGGCCCTTGACTATAGCTGTATCCGAGTCCGTAAGACTCCCAAATTTGAAATTTGAAATCTTAATCTGAAGATGAAATCTGCGTTCCCGGCGCAAGCGCTCAACAGGGAGGTGTGGTATAGTGCTGATCAGCCTGATATAGGGAATCTGCATCCCATCTTCGTTCGTCAGCGGACGCGCATGCCACCGTAGAGCGATCGCATCCTCACCGGGCGGGCGAGTCGACACAGCTATTAACCATGGGGAGGTCAAGGAAGCTCTAAGGGTGCCCAAATACAGAACAATCATATCTCCACATATAGCAATAACCGCATGTAATATATATATATATATATATATACACTTAATCTGATAATAATGTGAGACTGGGTATTCCTTCTTAATTACATAATCTAAATATAATGACTAATACTAAATACGTCAACTGAGCATCAATAACATAATCCTGTAATCTAATACTAAGAATATTGAGTGTGAAATAATATTTGGAATATTCTACTTGGAATTATACTGTTTTACCGAGTTTCATGTTGAACACTATATAATAATTCTAACATTCTTAATAAACCTATAATCGGTTATAATATACGTCTTCTAAAACATTCTACTCGAATTTGTACTATTTTGTCAGACCGAACTACTAGCTTGCTGAAAGAAACTCGGCTTTACATACCTCTCCTGGCGACTTTCTGATTAACTGGCGCGTGCCTCGCCCCATTTCTCCCAACCGTATTCATATATACGAAAGAATAGAATTAATTGTACTATTATTTTGGAAAGAAACCATACTTATTGATATACTTCCACGCCATTCTTCGACTTATCAGAAAACGACCGAAAACTCAAGGTTATTTCGGGGGCTCTAGAAGGGAGAAATACTCAACTTTAATGTTGGGAGTATATTAACACTAGTTTGGAGAAATTCCACTTACCTTGTCGACAAAGGACGCACGATTCGCCGGCTGAATTTTATGAAACTGCCCGCAGGAATTCCTCCTGGTAGCGAGTACTTCGCTACCAGTTAATTCGATTTTGGACTCGTTTGACGATGTAAAGGGAAGGAAAGTTAATCAAACCCTTTGTTCCCCTCTATTTCTGTTCGTTTACTGGAAATTATATGAAGGGAAAATGATTTAAAATGAAGTGGGAGCCTTATATACTAAATCTTTTAAGTCGCATTTGTCGAATGCGATTTATAAGTCGATTTGTTGAATGCAATTTATATGTTGCATTTGCCTTGCGACGCTCCTACTTGGCGCTTGTCCCATCTCTCTCCCCGGCTCTTTCTCGCCCGTACGACATTCTAAGACTCTTAACCAACATGCGAATAGGCCAACTAAGTGTCAGGAACTTACGGGGTGTAACATCCTCCCCCCTTTAAGAACATTCGTCCTCGAATGTTAACTTCTATTTACAGAAATTTTAACTGCTCTACCTTTCTAGAAAATTTCGGCAGAGCCTTCCCTGTAATATGGACGATCTCAAAATCCTGAAACGCAGAAAAGTCCAATACAAGTACTCCATATAATACTATAGCATCCATTACATATAAATCAAGTCAACATCTCAATTCCATACACATGAATATAAATCAACTCATAAAATAGCAATATCAACATACCTCTGACTAATTAAGTCTGAAATAACCGAGTGTACTGGCTTCCATATCTTCTTCTTCTGCTTCCAAGTCATTTCCTCTCGGTTCTGTTACGCCATAATACTTTGACAAGGGCAACATCTTTAGTTCTTAATCTACGGATCTGTCGCTCTAGTATGGCTACATGAACTTCTTCATAGGCCAACTCCTCTATAACCTAAACATCTTGGACTGGGACAATTTCGGGAGGGATTTCCCATGCACTTTCTCAAGATTGATACATGGAAAGTCAGGGTGGACAAATTCCCAACTGGAGGTAAGTCTAACTTCATATTCCACTTGGCCTCTGGACGAATCGGATAAGGCCCAACAAACCTCGGGCTGAGCTTTTTCTTTCCAAATGCCACACCTCTTCATCGGTGAAACTTTCAAAAACACCCTGTCATTCACATTAAACTCCAAGTTTCTGCGCCACATGTCTGCATAAGATTTCTGGCGGCTCTGAAAGCAGTCAGTAAAACGTTCTATGGGTGCTTTTATTTTTTCCTATGACTGATGAATGATATCTGGCCCAATCAATGCTGATTCTCCTACCTCAAACCAACCAACTGGAGATCCGCATCTTCGCCTATATAATGCTCCTCAAGGCGCCATCCGAATGGCTGAATGGTAATTGTTATGTCACACCCCGCCTTGGGGGTATGACTGGCACCTGGTGCCTTATTAGACCTGAACTGCTATACTACTGGAGCCTAAGCACACATCTGGTGCCCGGCTGGCTCTAACTCTGATTCACGGAATAAACAAAGCTATATAGCTGCCGTAAATACATCCGTCGACTAGGCCTATAGCCATCTCGTATTAGTCAACAACACTTTAACTAGAATCATATCAATATAAGGGAGTTTCATGTGGGCCGACAAGGCCACCATGCCGACTAGTTACTTCTAAATCAAAATAACAGATGCTAATAGCTACGTGACCGACAAGGTCATCACTACTAACTGGATATGGCCCCACACCTACCAACATAAACAAAAAATACAACAACAAAACATACGCACTACTTCCCACGTGACCGGCATAACTAACCACATAGGAGATATATACACAATCTGCAAGCCTCTAAGAATATCGATAAGCTGGTCGGGACATGGCCCCGATCTATCCGGACGAGTACAACAAAGAAAATGATATAAACCTCTAAATATCAAGCCCTAGAGGACAGGAGTCGATGACTTCCGCATCATGCTAGGATCACGAGGGATCGGCTCGCCTATAGGTACCTTCGCGTGCAAGTAATGCAGCTCCCAAACGGGCGTCAGTACCACTGGTACCGAGTATGCAAAGAAAACCGAATATAATCAATATAAGCAATATTAGAAATTTAACAAGAGGGAAGTATCCAAACTGTCTGACCGATGGAATCCGAAAATAAGCTTATCTCGCATCAAGGTAAGGTAGGAGCATACCTGTCGTCATGGCGACCTGCCATCTATCAGCACTGATGTCAAGTATACACATATATATAACAAACAAGGACATATACCACTCATGTCGGAAGGTGCCAACCAACACACAATCTATATACCCCTACCCGGCCAAAAACCATCCAAAATAACTACTCCACTCACCTACTACTACGAGCACCTCCACTGGCCCCTTGGGTATGCATCTTGGGCACTCTGGGCCCCTGACTATAACTATATCTATGTCCGGGAGGATTCCCGTATCTTTAAACCGTAACCGTATCTCGTAACCGTAAATTACCCCCAAGCAAGCGCCGACAAACGGTAAGCTATACTGCGATGCTGATCGGCCTGGATATGGGGAATGCTGCATCCCATCTTCGCCCTACTGTGGACGGCATGCCACTCCTGAGTGACGTATTCTCACCCTCTGCAGGGCGAGTCGACATGTTATTAGCCCTGGGCGGCAAGCGGTTGCAGGTCGGAGGGGCAACATCTCTCCCTCGAGACCTTTTCCAACTCTCGTACCATAATACAGCTATGTCCTGCAACCGAAACACTGCCATCTCGACTGATTCTGTAGGGGTCACATGCATAACCTGAAAAATTCTCTCGCATTTGATCTATGGAAACCTCGAGGGCCTCCGCCCGATCTCGACCCCGTGAACCGTGGGGGACCCAAAGTGCCAAAACTACATGACCTAGAACTGCTGGGATCCACCTGATGGCTCTGCTGCTATAGGTGGCACTGACTGGTGTTGTGTGGCCAACATTTGTGCCAACATAACCACTGCGCTGCGAACTTCCCGATCCGATGGTGTAGGTACAGAGCTGTCGGAGGCAGTGTCGCCAAAACGGCTCCCGATCTGAGGGGACTGTTGAGAGGGCTGTGATGCTCTATATCGTGCTTCTCAGATCGGGCTGACTTTTAATGAAACTGAGGCATCCTACTCGGGTGCCTTCTCCCGCTACGTATCTAACCTTCTACCTAAGGCGGTGTCGCTGGTTCCATATTTTTATCTCGTAGACAAAGAATATGATAAGTTTTAGGGACTCAACCCTATACTGTACCACTCTATAGCACGACTTAATGAGAAGGAAGAGTAACCATCCTATCATGCCTCGCAGCCTCCCGCCTATAGTATGTGGTGCACAACACATCCATAGACAAGACTCTACTTAGCATGGCTGCGTACTCCCCGGGACACGACCTCGCTCGATACCAAGTTTGTCAAGCCCGCCTTGGGGGGTATGACTGGTACCTGGTGCCCTAGTAGGACCTGGACTGCTAACTGGTGAGCCTAAGCACACTGGGTGCCCGGCTAGCTCTATCTCGATTTCGGAAACAACGGGCTATATAGCGGCTGTAAATACATCCTCCGGCCGATCGGGCCTATAGCCACCAGAATATAATTTTGTAACTTCTAACCAAGACATACTTATAAGGGGGAAACCTATGCGGGCCGACAAGGCCACCTATATGTGTAGTTATTTGTAACTCAATAAAAGAATACCGTATAACTACGTGACCGACAAGGTCAGCTCACTACTATTAGATTGTGGCCCCACATGGCCAACACAATCGAAAATGCTAAACAACTAAACAAGACGCTCAACTCACTTGACCGACACAACTAACCAGGGAGATGTATATATACAATCTTGCAAGCCTCTATGAGTATTGATAAAATGGCCGGACAGTGGCCCCGACCTACCCATAACGCATAAACAAAGAGAATGAACTACACCTCAATATCAAGCTCCGGATGACAGAACCGATGACTCTATGAGCTGGCTGGAATGATGAGGGACGCTCCTCGTCTATGAGTACCTGCAGGTAAGTAATGTAGCGCCCCAACGGGCGTCAGTACCACTGGTACCGAGTATGCAAAGCAACTGAACACATCTGAATCTAAACAATATAGCTAGAAATTCCGAATAAAGCAGAAATAACCGACCTATAAGAACTCCGATATAAGCGGAATCAGACTTTTCTGTACCAGATAGGGTAGGGAGCGTACCTGTCGACGTGGCGATCTGTTGTCCATTATCTAATATATAACATATAAATACATATATATATATAGCAAGAAAGAACCAATACCAACCCCCATAAGACGGATGGTGCCAACCAATCAAACAATCTATATACCCCTACCCGGGTCAAAACCATCAAACAATAAGTCACTCCACTCACATCTACTAACTACGAGCACCTCTGCCGGCCACCTGGGTCTCCGGGCTCGGGCTATGGCCTCCGATATAAATAATCGTGTCCGAGTCCAGAGGGACTCGTACTGTAATCAGAATCAGAATCGTATCTGTAACTGCTCCCTAGGCGCATGCGCACAACAGGTAACCGTACCGGTAATGCTGATCAGCCTGATATGGGGAAAGCTTCATCCCATCTTCGTCCTACTGGGGATGGCATGCCACCCTTGGAGTGACGTATACCCACCCGCCTCGCTGGGCTTACGCTACCAACCTGTGGGAGGCGAGGACGCTCAAAGGTGCCTCACGACACAACCAAGTCTCAAACAATCAATAATCACATATATAGCAAGCATATTTAAACTGAAAATACTATCTATATTCTAATTTCTTATTCTAAACTCTTGTGTTATACCGATTCTCATACCGCTTTATACCGAACTGGCATCTTATCTCGAATGTATGGCTATACTAAGAGCCAAGATGCTATCTCGACCGTATGGCTATACCTGTAGCCAAGGTACTATCTCGTCTCGTATGGCTATACCGTAGCCAAGATACTATCTGATTTACTTACTAGCTTTTATTCTGGAATATATGTCATACATATAAAAACATGCTTGCTAAACGCACACTGGGCCAGCACCGAAGCCCCAATAATATCTCGCCCTTTTGCGCCGTTACTAGCTTTCGATCGAATATGATATAATACGTGACAAGCCATCAAATTCGCACCAAACTTCAATATTCGACTGGGAATTCTATTACGGAGTTCACTGAATTATGCTAGGCTAGAGTACTAACTTGCCGAAGAAACTGGGTTTACATACCTTAACCTCGGGTTATCCGACTAACGGACGAAGCTCGGTCAGTACTCCAGCTATTTCTCCCAACCGCATTCATGTATGTCAATTAGAACTAAATACACCAATATTCCAAAGAAAACATCATTTTCGATATTAGTTTATAGCCCAAACTTTGGCTTATCGAAAGACGGTCGAAAACTTGCTATTTCTCGAAAATCCATAAGAGAGAAATATTCACTTTAAGGCTAGGAGTATATTGACACTAATTTGGAGCAATTCCACTTACCTTATCCCGGTAGCACGATGGTTTGCCGGCCAAATTTCGCTAAACCAAATCTGTAGGAATGCTCCCCGCCGTTAAATACCTCGGTATTCGAGGTTAATTTGAATTTGGACCACTTGACACAACAGAATCAAACGATAATTTTCAAACCTCTCTGCATTCCCTCGTTCGCAACTTTCCTGAAATTATGATATGTTAATGAAATAACCCAGTGGGGGCTTTATATACTTGAGCCTGGACAAGGCCAACGTGTCACGGAGCCAACACAGAGGCTCCCCCTCCGTGACACGTTGCCATCGCGGAGGGGCTTTGCCCCAGCTCCTTCCGCGATGGTTCGACAGGTTTCTTGTCCGGTCTTTTCCAGGGCCTTTTTCTAGCATGTATGGCTTTCAAAAACTCTTAACCAACATGTGAATAGGCCATCTATGTGTCAGGAATTTTATGGGGTGTAACATGGGTACACAAAGTTGTCATTACTGCATCGCATAAGGTTACCTTCACAGACTTAGTAGAATTGGCTATGACTGATTTTGACATTATTTTGGGCATGGATTGGTTGTTTGCATGTTATGCTTCTGTTAACTGTAGAACCCAAGTGGTGGAGTTCTAGTTTCTGGGTGAACCAATTTTAGAATGGAGGGGTAGCTCAGTGGCCCCTGTAGGTCGATTTATCTCCTACCTCAAAGCCAGGAAAATGATTTCCAAGGGTTGTATTTACCATTTGGTTAGGGTTAAGGATGTCACGTCCGAGACCTCAGCCATTCAGTCAGTCCCTGTGGTATGTGAATATCCTGAGGTATTTCCAGATGAACTACCAGGTGTGCCTCGCGAGAGGGAGATTGATTTTGAGATTGATATTTTACCCGACACACAGCCCATATCAATTCCTCCCTACCGAATGGCCCCAGTCGAGATAAAAGAGTTAAAGGAGCAGTTGAAGGATTTAATGGATAAGGGTTTCATTAGACTGAGTAAATCCCCATAGGGTGCCCCAGTGTTGTTCGTCCGGAAGAAAGATGGTTCTCTCTGGATGTGTATTGACTATAGGAAGTTGAACAAGGTCACCATCAAGAATAGGTACCCTTTACCCAGGATTGATAACCTATTCGACCAGCTTCAGGGTGCCAAATGTTTCTCCAAGATAGACCTCAGGTCTGAGTATCACCAACTCAGAATTCGGGAAAGGGACATCTCGAAAACTGCTTTCAGGAGCCAGTATGTCCATTATGAATTTGTTGTTATGTCTTTTGGACTAACCAATGCCTCTGCAGCTTTTATGGACCTGACGAACAGGATATTCAAGGCATATCTGCCCATGTTCATGATAGTGTTCATTGACGATATATTAATATACTCCAGGAGAGAGAAGGAGCATGCCGCACACCTTGGGGTAGCACTCCAGACCCTCAAGGATAATCAGCTATATGCCAAGTTCAACAAATGTGAGTTCTGGCTGAATTCAGTTGCATTCTTGGGACATGTAGTGTCAAGTGAAGGTATAAAGGCGGACTCCCAGAAAATAGAGGCGGTAAAGAACTGTCCCAAAATAGTAAACCCTTCGGAGATCAGGAGCTTTTTGGGCTTAGCGGGTTACTGTCGGAGGTTCATAGAAGGTTTCTCATCCCTTGTAGCCCCACTGACCAAATTGACTTAGAAAAAGGTAAAGTTCCAATGGTCGGAGACTTGTGAGGAGAGCTTCCAGGAATTGAAGGCCAGACTCACTTCAACACCGGTGTTGTTTTTATCGGAGGTTTTCGATGGATATATTGTATAGTGTTATGCTTCGAGAGTCAGAATGTGATGTGTATTGATGCAGCACGGGAAATTCATAGCATATGCTTCCAGACAGCTGAAAATTCATGAGAAGAATTATCCGACCCATGATGTTGAGTTGCCTGCGGTGGTGTTGTCTTTGAAGATATGGCGACACTCCTTGTATGGGGTTCATGTAGATGTATTTACTGACCACAAGATCTTACAATATGCATTCACGCAGAAGGATCTCAATCTTCGGCAACGGAGGTGGTTGGAGCTACTTAAGGACTACGACATGAGTGTCCTTTACCACTCGGGTAAGGCCAACGTGGTAGCGGATGCCGTTAGTAGACTCTATATGGAGAGTGTGTCGCATGTGAGTGAACACAAGAGGGAGCTGGTGAAGGAGGTGCATAGACTTGCACGGTTGGGAGTTAGACTAGTTGGTTCAACCGACGGTGGGGTAGTAGTCCAGAATGGGTCAGAGTCATCCTTGGTAATGGAGGTGAAGGATAAACAAGATGAAGATCCAACATTGGTAAAATTGAAAGAAGTTATTCAAAGTCAGAAGGTAGAAGTCTTCTCCAAAGGGTAGATGGTGGGCTTCGGTACCAGGGTCGCTTATGTGTTCCGAACGTGGGGGATTTGAGGAGTTGGATGTTGCATGAGACTCACGGATCCAGATATTCTATCCATCCAGGTGCCACCAAAATGTATCATGCCTTTCGGGAAATCTACTAGTGGAATGGCATGAAGAGGGATATTGCAGAATTCGTAGCCAAGTTCCCGAATTGCCATCAAGTGAAACTCGAGCATCAGAGACCGCGGGATGTACTCCAAGATATCAGCATTCCTACTTGGAAGTGGGGAAGAAATCAATATGGACTTTTTAAACCAGTTTACCCCGCACTCATAGACATTATGACTCCATTTGGGTTGTGGTCGACAGGTTGACCAAGGCTACTCATTTCTTACTGGTCAAAACCACCGATTCAGCAGAAGATTATGCTAAGTTATACATCCGAGAGCTGGTTAGATTGCATAGAGTGCCCTTGTCCATTATACTGGATAGAGGCACCCAGTTCACCTCTCAATTTTGGTGATCTTTTCAAAAGGGACTTGGTACCCAGGTTAAGCTCAGCACGACATTTCATCCATAAACAGATGGTTAGACGGAGCGGACTATCCATACTCTTGAGGACATGTTGAGATCTTATGTTATTGACTTCAAGGGTAGTTGGGACGAGCATTTACCTCTTATTGAGTTTGCCTACAACAACAGTTACCACTCTAGCATCCAAATGGCACTGTTCGAGGCTCTCTATGGGTCAAGGTGTAGATCTCCCATTGGTTGGTTTGAAGTCAGCGAGGCTTTATTAGTGGGTCCATATTCAGTCCATGAGGCTATGGAGAAAGTTCAGTTAATAAGAGGAAGGCTGGAAACGGCTCAAAGTCGCCGAAAGTCTTATGCGGATGTAAGGAGAAGAGAGCCTGAGTTCGAGATCGATGATTGGGTGTTTCTGAAGTATCTCCCATAAAGGGAGTAATGAGATTCGAAAAGAAAGGGAAACTCAGCCCCCGCTATATTGGCCCATACCGGATTGTGAGACGAGTGGGTAAAGTAGCCTATGAGTTAGAGTTACCTTCAGAGTTATTTTCAGATCATCCTATATTTCACGTATCGCTCTTGAAAAAGTGCTTGGGAGATCCAGCTCTAGTGGTTCCAATGGAAAGTGTAGGTGTGAAGGATAGCCTCAGTTATAAGGAACTTCCCGTTGCAATCTTGGACCGTTAGGTTAGAAGACTGAGGAACTAGGAAGTAGCTTCAGTAAAGGTGTTATGGAGAAATCAGCATATCGAGGGATCTACATGGTAAGACGAGGCGGATATGATAGCTAAATACCCCCATTTGATCCCTACCAGCTCAGTTTCAGTTTGAGGTATCAAATTTTTCCCTAAACCTCTATTCAGTTTTTTCATGTTCCGTTCATGCGTGCAAGTTTGTTTTATGATATGATATATGTATGTGATGTCTGAATTCAGTCCAGCTATGTAATTCTTTTCAGAGGTAGTCGTTCCGCTAGTTTTCGGCATAAATATCAGTATTTGCATATGGTGGTTGTTTGATTCTGAGTTTTCTGCATGTTTCTACCATTCAAGGACGAATGTTCCCAAGGGGGAGATATTGTTATACCCCAAGAAACCAAGGATCAGACTGGGGAGTCAAACGGGAAAAATCTGGAAAATTTGCAGCAGTGCAGAACGAGTCTTTAGACGACTCATGAGGAGACCCCACGAGTCGTCAGGTGGCTCGTGGGAAGGTTGGACTGTGCTAAGGAGTTGAGGTCCCCACGGGCATGGGAACGACTTGCGGTTAGCCACCACGAGTCGTCAGGTCTCCCATGGGGTGAGGTTAAGGGTTACCCAGGAGGTTTGACCAGTGTACCTAACGGATGGGACCCCACGAGTCGTGGCCAACACCAATGACTCGTGAGGTGGGTCGTGAGCAAGCCTGTAGAAATTTGATTAAGGATGAGGCAGTGTACTTGAGGGAAGCTGGTAACGAGCCGTTGCCTCGGGGGACGAGTCATCATTTCCTCCGTTAAGAGCCCAAGTGAAAAGCTCTAGTGGACTCGACAAAACGACCCAATGACTCATTTTCCCTAGTAACGAGTCGTCAGGTCGCCCGTCAGGGTCACCTGGCAATTATTTGTTGCGAATTAGTAAAGGCCTTCTCATAATTTCCTATGCTCCTAGGACCTAAACTATGTCGTTTTGAGGTCGGGACAAGGTATTTTTAGGAGGAAAAACTCATGCTAAGTCTCATTTGGCATTTGCAAGATCAAGAGAAGGGAGTAGGAGAGGGTTCAAGTGTCTTCTTCAAGATTCTTCAAGTTTCCACGTAGGGTTTCTCAAGGGAGTTAAGAATCACATTATTCCAGGTATGTGGGGTCTTGAATGGGTGGTTTAGTCCCTACCCATGCCCCATTTCTTCCTATTTCTATGTTAGGTTATAAATTCTTGATGGGTCATAACCCAAATGCATGTTTCCTCAAAAAAATCGATATGAGCTCGTTGTAGTATGTCTAAAATCATGGGTTTGAATTGTTGGAATGTTTTCTCTTATTATCTTCAATACTTGAAGATTTAATTCCTAAAAGCACATGTATCCTAAATCATGTGGTTTTTAGTAAAATTCATAATTATGGTGATTTCTAAAGCATGATATGAACTTTTGAATTTTAAGTATGTTTCCAATTACTCAAGTTATTATGATCATGTTTTCCTTAAATTTAAGAATTTCAAGTATGATTGAAATTATGGGTAATGCCCACATGTCGCTTATGATTCATGAACTATGATTTTGGCCGAACCAAGGCCCCCATTTCCATGGCTAGTATCACGAATTCTCAAGCATGTTATGATTATCACAATTTAACTAGCCATGCATGTTATGTATGAATGTTATATGAGCACGTTGCATGTTTTGGGAGTATTACTTAACACCGAGTAGGTTCGGGGCCTAGGTTTTTCCCCAAATCTCAGAACTACGTGCCACCGTAGGTTATGTTTGGGACCGCCTCAGTGTCTGTCTCCTATGCCCTATGGGGTCTTCATGAGTGTTATCACGCCTTTCATGGTTCATACCTTGGCAAGGTATGAACGGCCTCCCGACTAGGCTCACAGGTTGGGCTCCATGTGTGCTCGTATGGGGTATGTCAGTTATAGAAATCTCCCACTGTTCCTCATAGTTGTAATGCATGTATGATTATGTTCTTTTTGATCAAGTTATGTTTTATAAACTGTTTCCCCTCATTTTATGACTATGACAGGTTTACGAATATATTTGGAAATCTAGAGCCTGACGATATATTTACGAGTTCAGTTTTTTTATGATCATGATGTCCCCACTCCTATAACTTTTATGTTTTAAAGCATTGTCTTGCATACCTTACATACTCAGTACCTTCCAAGTACTGACCCATATACTTTCAGGATCCGGTTCATAGGTTCAGCATCACTCCTAGCTTGCGCTCAGTTCATCTCACAGCTTTCGGTGGTGAGTCCTCATGTTTCGAGGGCTTCATGTTCGGACCTCATTTAACTTTTATTTCCAGAATGTTGGGGTTAGTTGGGTTCTTGTACCTTCAACTCATCTATTATGATTAGAGGCTTTCAGAACTATGTGTAGTATTCAGCCGTGTATGTTTGGATCTTTTATTGTTGTTTCTTACACCTCTTGTTACGATTTCCAGCTAGTGCATGATTATTAAGTTGAGCTTTCTGCCTTATGTGAATGGATTAGATATATTCTTACACTATGGATTGACTTGGAGTCTTCGGGGATCCTTGTCCCGTGTCTACGATTCGGGTGTACTCTCGGATCATGACAGTTTATACGAATATGATGCACTTTTGCTTTGTTTTCAGGGAAATAAGGTGTTGGAGTTGAAATCTGTGAAAGAAGGAAAAAGAGTGCAAAAATTGGGCCAAGTACAGACTTCAGTACGAGCCATACCTTGGTGGTAAGAGTCGTATTGTAAGTCATGATAAACTTCAGAAGATCTATCCAAGGTACTGGCCAATTACGACTCTTGTTACGAGCTGTACCATCCTGGTAGGAGCCGTACTAAAAGTTGTGGAAAATATCAGAAGGATGCACCTTGATTAGTCTCCTAGTAGGGATGGAAACCATGAGTCATGATGACTACCTACGACTTGTACCAAGAAGCCATGGTAAATTTCAGAACAAAGTTGAATGGCGAATCCTATGGTACAAGAGGCAACCACGAGTCGTAACATTAATGTACGAATCGTACCCAAGGCCCGGGGAATTATTCAGAGAATGCCAAAAGTTACAGTTTCAAACCACGACAAGATTATACGACTCATAGTTGCCTTGTACGAGTCATACCAGCTCTCAGCACTTGACCAATTTTAGAGCTGCCAAGCATTGTTCGAGTGAAACTATGACTCATATGATCAAGTTGCGAGTCGTATGAGAAGGCGAAGACAGTTAATGAGTTTTTTCTGTTAATTTAGGAAAGGTTTCTAATTATTTGTATAGATACTTTTCTAGGTTATTTTTGTTAGCAGATTTTAGAGGACGAATACTTTGAGGGAGAATTCGACCTTTGAGAGATTCTTCTTGAGTTTTCCAATATTCTTGAGTTTTACTTCATTGTTCTTGAATTGATCAAAGTTGAATTATGCAATAATCAAGTGGATAATTATTTCAATCTTCATTGTAAGTTCTTTAATTTTGTTTTCTTCAATGAATGCTAATTCTTTGCTTACAATCATGAGAGGCTAAAATCTCCGCCACTAGGGTGGTGGGAACCATGGAGAATTAAACAATTAGGGTTTTCACAAAGTGATTCTAAACCAATATGAATGCTTGTATTGTCTTCTCTTCATCTTTAATGTTTCTTAATGATGCGCAACATTAGGACAAGCCCGAATTCTCTATTTGCTTGAACCTAGAGAAGTGGAGATTAGGAAAGGAGAAGAACAACGAAGCCTTGAACTTTATGGTTCATTGTATAGCTTAAGCTGCGGTCGCAGAATAGTTAATTTGGAGCAAATTGATAATGGTTAATGTGAAATCACTCAAGAAACCTAATCCAATAATTAAGTATAGTCATCCAATAGCAATGAACCAGTTGTTTGGATGAACCTAGGTTATTAGTTCTACAAGCTAAGTGATTTCACCCAAGCGCACACAAGCGCACGTGGTCGTCAAGTAATATAGGACTGGAAGCCCCGATTATCGTACCCATAGAGACTTTTCAGTTTAATCGTAATAAGGTTATTACTTTATTTTGCTTTTATAACAAAATAATTGAAATGAAGAATGGTTTGGGAAATTAAACTACTAAATGCTTTAAATATAAAATTATCTAAATCAGTTGCAAACTTGGTTTTACTTCGATGATAATGAAAATCTAGGAAAATGGCACTTGTTCAATTTTAGGTTGAGTTTTAAAGACATGATTACACTAGAACGATTCTTCCTATTGTTGCTAGTTGCAAGTTACTATCTTATTCCTTGCCACTAGCCCTAGCATCTAAGGACTATTTCATGAACCCGAACGCCTATATCCCTATGGTCACAGGAGAAATATGAAACGATGGTTATGCCTACTTGTATTTCAACACGATGGTTATGCCTACTTGTTTTTAAACTAAACTGAGTTGAAAGGTATATCTCTATCCTCAACAACAACTTTTATCCTCTCACCAATGGGTTCGAGGGTCTTTGAATTTCTGTTTTGTATTTACCTTTAACCCTTTCGATTTCCTTTCCCAAATTCAATCTTAAGCCTAATAGATTTACTTATAAGGTGATCAGTCTCATAAATAATTAATTAAAACAAGTAAATACAAACAACCATTGAAGAAGAATCAAATCAAGATTAAATCAGTCTTTCAAACAACCAACCATCCACAATGGCCGAAATCCTAGAGTATGAGTTTAGCCACTCATAGACAAGTGGAAAAATGAATACTTAATCACTCTAAGGGTGCCCTCATAGCACAAACAGGTCTCAACAAACAATAATCACATATAGAAAGCATGTTCGATCTGAAAACACTATCCATGTTTTGATATTCTATTCTCAGTCTCTTTTCTGCATTAAACTGGTTCTCATACTGAGCTATACTGTATCTTGAATATTATCTGACTGTATGATATTGCTTACTAACTTTTATTCTTAATATGCATAATATTATAAAACATGCTTGCTGGAATCATACTGGACTCAATACTCAACTTCTGAATTCTTTCTTCTATAGTCCACGCTATTTGCTATACTGGGATTACTAACTTGTCGAAGGAACATTCTTTACATACCTTCGCTTCGGATTTCCCGACTAACTAGCGTAGCTCGGTAAGTACTTCTGCTATTTCTCCCAACTGCATTCATATATATATCAATTAGAACTGAATACGCTAATATTCTAGATGAAAATATCACCTTCAATATATATATATAGCCCAAACTTTGGCTAATCGAAAAACGGTTGAAAACTCATTATTTCTCGAAAGTCCAGAAGGGAGAAATACTCACTTTAGGGATAGGAATATGTTGACACTAATTTGGAGCAATTCCACTTACTTAGCTCGGTAGCACGATGATTTGCCGGTAGAATTTCACGAAACTAAATCCGTAGGAATGCTCCTTGTTGCTTAATACCTCGATCTCTGGAGTTAATTTGAGTTTGGACCACGTTTGATGGCGTAATCGGACGAATATTATGAAGGAACCTTCGTTCTCTCTGTTTTCCCTCGGCTTCTCTGGAAATTTTTATGAATTATATCAATAAAACTGAAGTTGGAGGCTTTTATACTTGGGCTTGGATAGGGCTTCCGTGACACGGCGCCAACTCGGAGGCCCTCCCTCCGTGGCACGTTGCCATCACGGAGGGGCTCTGCCCCGGCTCCTCCCACGATGGTTCGATGAATCTCTTATCCGGTCTTTCCCTGGGCCTTTTCCTAGCATGTATGGCATTCAAAAACTCTTAACCAACATGCGAATAGGCCATCTACATGTTGAGAACTTACGGGGTGTAACATGTTATTATAGGCGAACTCAATGAGTGGTAAATGTTCATCCCAGCTACCTCCGAAATCCAACACACATGCTCGCAACATATCCTCGAGCGTTTGAATGGTGTGTTACGTCTCCCATTTGAAGATGGAAAGTTGTGCTCGGAGTTAACCTGCGTCCCCAAACCTACGGCTGATTTCGAACTTAGCGTAAAATGCGCCCTCGTCGGAGATAATGGACACTAGAACCACCATGCTGACTAATTATTTCTCGATATACGGCTCGCGCAATCTTGGTGAAAAGGTAGTCCTTGCGGCATGAAGTGTGCTGATTTTGTCAGTTTGTCAACTATTACCTAGATCGAATCATGTCTATGCACAGTGCGGAAGTAATCCACGCTACAAAGTCCATATTCACTTTGCTTCCCATTTCCATAAAAACACATATATCTGATAGGTGCTGGTTTGTGATGTTCGGCTTTTACTGTGGAAGTTGAGATAACTGAACTACGAGTGCTGCTATCCCATAGCCATTCCTGGCCACAGGTAGATTTATTTTTATCGTGGTACATTTTCGTCGAACACAGGTGGAAGAGAATAAAGGGCATAATGTACCTCTCCCATAATGCTTTGGCGAAGACTTACAGCGTACGGAACACCAAGGCTATCTTTATATTGCAATACCCGTCCTAGGTTATCGAAAATTTGTCACCTGCTCGCCTACTTGAACTCTGTTTCCTAGGTGAACCAATCTAGGATCTTCACCGCTACTTAGTTCCCTTACTTCCACGACTAAAGAGGACCTTTGCGGTGTTCTAGATTACCGCTCTATTATCCTCATTTACCAGCTATACGAATGACTAAACTGGCAAGCGTGCAATTCCGGGCTAATTCCAGCTTTGCATAGGCTGTAAGTATGCAAACTCCTCATAGACTTACGGCTAGCCACCATTGGCCCTTCACAGGTGATACATAATATTAACATCATAGTCTTTCAACAGCTCTAACCGGTGGCCAGCACCGCCAAAGTTTCGTTCTTTACGGTGAAGATATATTGTAGGCCCTTATGATCGGTGAAAATATTCACGTGGACCTTCATACAAGTAATGTCTCCATATCTTCAAGGCATGAATCATTGCGGCCAATTCCGGGTGTGGTAGGATAGTTCTTTTCATGTTTCCTCGAATTGTCCCGGAAGCATAAGCAATTACTTACCATGCTGAATCAACACATATTCTAACCCAACACGAAGCGTCACAATAAGCGCATAACATACGTACCTTAAAATCTTGTGCTAGCGTGTTAACCTATATTTCAATTCTGGAAGCTCACATGCCTCAGTCCAATGAAATGTTGCGGCCACTACAGCGAGTTTAGTGGAGGTGCTACTAAGGTGGAAAATCCATCAGCTCAAGCCTCTATAGTACCCTGCTAACCCGGAAGCCCGTACCTCAGAGTCGGAGTGGTAGGTGCGGGCCATGTTTTAACGCTTCTATTTTCTTTGTATCTACTTGTATACCGGCATCCGACACGATATGACCCAAAAAGGCTGCGATTTCAGTCAAAATTCACATTTGAACTTGGCATCTAGGTTGGCGATGAGAATGCGAACCTTTGTCCTTGAAATGATCACGGTGAGTGCACCTACGGCGAGAATACACTAAGAATATCGTTAATAAACACTATCACGAACAAGTCCAAGTATGGTTTGAAAATATTGTTCATCGGGTCCATAAACAGAAATTTGGAGCATTCGTAGGCCCAAGAGGACATGACTAAGAATTCCAAATGGTCGTATGCAGTCACGAAGGCGATGCAATGGAATGTCCACTTTCACGAACCGAGAACACGATGATATCAGAACCTTAAGTCAATTTTGGAGAAATATTTGGCTCCACAGCAAGCGATTAAATAAATCATCTATTACGGGAAGCGGATACTTATTCTTAGTTTGTATTGTGACTTTATTTAGTTGCCGATAGTCTATATACACATGCGGAGGAACCATCCTTATTTCTCACAAACAAACCTAGCGCACCCCACGGTGAAGTACTCGGCACGATAAAGCCACTTGTGCAACAAATCCTTCAGCTGCTCCTGTTCTACGAGGTTTAGTAGAACCATGCGATAAGGGGGAATTGATATGGGTGAGTGCCTAAAATAAATCAATTGCAAAGTCTATTTCCCTTTACGGGAATGCCGGGTAAATGCACCCCTTGGCTATCAACTTTCCTTAGAAGATAGAAATAAACCTACCCTTTTGGCATAGGCATCTTTATACTTCCACTCTCATACTTCCTCCCCTAGAAAGTGGGGTAGATTTGTCTTAGTCCGGCATTCTACATTGGCATAGCATGGAGTTAACCAATCCATACCCATAATGGCGTCAAAATCAACCATTTCTAACTTCACCTGTCTGTTGTGGTAAGCGGTTATGACCTCTACGCACCCCTCGATAAACCCTTCGGCTATAATAGGTCACCGACGAATTGTAGATCTTTTGAAAAGGGTTCTTCGAAGCAGACTGGTACAATCGAACTTTTGAGCCACTAATGGGGTAACATAGCACAAGGTAGATCCGATCGATTAATACATAAGTAGGGTGAGAACAATAGTCATCATACTGTCACAACATCTAGAGATGCCTCTGAATCCTGTCTCCTGGTAATGCGCCAAGTGCGACTTGGGCGCGTGCCCGAACTGAAGGCCCCCGATGCCTGCGGCCTCTGCTGGCCCGGCCCGAGGGCTGCGCTCTGTGAAGCTGCTTGGAGCTCGCGGCCTTTGTTGATGCCTTTCCTGTCTATCCGTCACCTAACCTGGCGACAATCTCTAATCACGCATGCCCTCCTGTCCACATATAAAACACCTGTGGAGCCATATACGCAATCTCGAGTGGCGTCGGCAATAGGGAAAAAGTGGTGGTGTATACGCTGCTCTGGTCTCCTCTGGCTGGGGTGAATCTCTTGTTCAGAACTTCCGCCGGACTACGGCTTGTCCTTGGCGGCCCAAGCCTACCCCCTCTCTATTTGCTATGATGGAGGCGGGGTATAGGTAGCTTTGTTGACAGCGCTGGCATAGGCCCTCTCAGAATCTCACATGGCTCATCGACTGTCCCACTGCGGTCTTTGTTACGCCTTGTTAAATGCGCTATCTGTTGCCCAGTCCCGAGGCCCTCATTAGTCACGAGAAAAACTTTGCACTCGAGCAATATCCATATCTTCCGCAAAGTAAGTTTGTCATACATGCCTCAATATACTCTAGGCTCAAGCCCATAATAAACCGGTGGAATCTGGATGGCATGGTGTCTACACAGAGATGGAGCATAGCGGGCCAAAGAATGCTTTGGGCGTATTCTCGAACACTCATCGCCATGCTCAGTGTAAGCGGTCAATCACAGGCCTATCGGATCTCTCGTGGTAGGTAGCAGTCAGAAAAGCCTACGAAAAATTTGGACAGGTCGGAGGGCAATCTCTCCCTCGAGACTTTCAACTCTCATACCACGAAACCACGGTAATATCCGTGATTAGAATACCGCCAATTCAACCCGAGCTCTATAGTTGTAACATGCATTACCGAGGAAAATCCTCTGCATCGTCCGGGAAGTCACAGGGGTCTCTATCCGATCGACCATTTGTGGCTAGCACGGGGACCTAGTGCGGGGTATCGGGCCTCGAACTACGAGCCCACTGATAACTTCTGTGGCGCAGGTGGCATTGGCCCGGCGAGTAGCCATCATTTGTGCTACTTGAAGGAACACAACATTCACACGACCCTGGTCGGATGGTGTAGAGATAGGAGCTGTTGTCGGAGGTGGTGTCGTCAGGTGACTCTACGATGGGGTGGAGACTGCGAGAAGGTCGGGACGATGCCTGCAGCCCATCACCCTCGGATCGGGCTGATTCTAATTGGGGCAGGGCGGCCTCTTGGTGCCCTCCTGCTCTTGTATCCAATCTTCGGCTGTGATAGGATGTCGGCGATCGACATTTTATACGTAAAAAAAGAGTATAGTAAGCTTTAGGGACTCAACCTATCTTACATGCTACCATGGCATAGTAGATGTGAAGAAAGAGTAACCATCTTATCATGCCTTGCGGCCTCCCTGCCTATGGTATGTAGTGCACAACATCCATAGACAAGACACTACCTTGGCTTACAAACTCCAGGTCGACTTGCTCTGATACCAAGTTTGTCACGCCCCGCCTTAGGAGAGCATGAGCGCACACAGTGCCCTACTAGGACTTTGGACTCTAGGACCACTTGAGCCTAAGAACTTCGTGCGAGGTTGGCTCTAATTACGGATTTATGAAAACAGGCGGCTATATAACGGCTATAAATGAATCCTCCAGTGACTAGGCCTATAGACACCATTAGGAATATAACGGCTAACTTGAGAACAAGCCCCCGAGCATGGGGAACCTGTGCGTGACAAGGCACCATGCTTACTAGTTTAACTGAAAAGCACCAATAAGGTGCACGAGCGATACGTGACCGACAAGGTCACCAGCGGCATAGCCGAACAAGGCCCCACCACGGACATCACGTACAAGCTGAAACATACGTATGACCCATGCAATAGGTACAGCTAACCCACGGGGAATATACAATCCGCAAGCCTCTAAGACTAATAAGATGGCGGGGACAAGGCCTCCGCCTACCCATATTTGTACAAACAAAAGGAGTAAACCTTTAGCAGTCAAGTTCGGATGATTGGAGTTGAAGACTCTGCGTTTATTTGGAACTACGTACTCGGACAGCAGTACTGCGAGCCGTAATGCGAGCCCCAAAACGGCGTCGTACCCTTCCAATGCTTGAGTATGCAAAGCAATAACTAAAAATAGCGAAAGTAAATAATATCTGGTATGACTAGTACTAAAGTAATAGGAGGCCAGTGGGCCCGGGTGAAAGAGGCGTAGCTTCTTGAAGAAAGTAAGAGTCATACACGATAACATGGAGATCTACTTTTTATCTATTAATAACTAACACAACATAGCATACAAGAACCTTACCAGCCCCCATAAGTCGTAAGGTACCAACCAACACACAATCTATACCCTTACCCGGGTCATACCGTCCACCTGGCCGCTATGAGCATCCTGTAGGTCCCTGGTATGCAACTTGAGCTGTTGGGCCCACGACTATAGTTGTATGCGAGTGGGAGGACTCGTCTAAAATACATGTCCTGTCCCAAATCTGCACCCAGGCGCAAGCGCTCGACGGGGGTGTGGTATAGTCTTGATCAACTCTTATGGGGAATCACGCATCCCATCTTCGTCTATTTTGACGGACGACATGCCACTCCCTAGAGAGACGTATCCCCTCACCCTGCGGTGGGCGAGTCGGCTCACGGCTATTAACCACAGGGCGGTCAAGGAAGCTCTAAGGGTTCCCAACACGGAGAACAATGATGTCTCCATAAATAGCAATAACGCATGTAATATATATATATATATATATATATATATATAAAAAAATTTCAATTGAAATTTCGTTTGTTTTTTTTTATGTTAATTTGTTAATAATATTTATATTACGGTATTACTTGTTTTGAATTTCATCTTGAAATATACTAAATGCGATACTAAAATATGTTGAATCGATAATGAAATATACTGATCTAATCTTGAGATATGCGAGTTTGAAATATTTGGAATATTATAACTGGGAATTATCTTCATTTCTTGAGTTTCATCTTCGAACAATCTTGTATAATAATTCTAACATACTTCTTGAACTCATCTTTTGAATATAATATCTGACCCAAAACATTCTACTGCCCAATTTGTACTATTTTGCATCTTGGAACTACTAGTTGCGGCGGTTTTACATACCACACTGGTGACTTTGATTAGCTGGTGCAGCTGGCTAATGTTCCTTTATGTCTCCCAGCGCTATTCATATTCACGAAGAATAGAATTAATTCTACTATTATTTTGGAAAGAAACCATACTTATGGATATACCTCTTTTGCTATTCTTTGACTTATCGAAGAACGGTAGAAAACTTCGCTATTTTCGAGGGTCTAGAAGGGAAATACTCACTTTAATGCTGGGAGTATATTAACACTAGTTTGGAGCAATTCCACCACGTTACCTCGCGTGACAACAATTCGTCGTCGAATTTTGTAAGAAACTAACTCCACGGAATGCTCGAGCAACTTTATGCCAGCTACTGAGATTACTTCGATTTTTAGTAACGTTTGATGTAAACGGAAGGAAATTTAATCAAACCCTTTGTTCCCCTCATTTGTTCGTTTATTGGAAATTATATGAAGGGAAAATGATTTAAAGCGAAGTGGGAGCCTTATATACCCCAGGGCCTTTAAGTCGCGTTTGCCGAATGCGATTTATAAGTCTTGTTGCCTGGCAGCTCCAGGCACTTGGCTCTTATCAGGTCTCTCCACGGTCCTTTCTCGCATAGGCATTTTTAAACTCTTAACCAACATGACAATAGATCCAACTAAGTGTCAGAACTTACGAGGTGCTTAACCGGTTAAGATCATGATTTGAAGAAATAACATGCAATCCCTCTCTCGAAACTTATCTTGATTATGTTTGATATGTGCATGATTTATTATTTTATTTAAGTAGTGGTTTTACTTATCTTATATACTTGGTACATTCCACGTACTGACCGCATAGTCTATGCTATATCATTGCATGATACGGACATGGATATTCAGGCTCACTCCCATTGCTAGTCGACCGTGTGCTTCCTGTTCCGGCCGGAGTTGGTGAGTCATCATATTTTGAGGAGCCCTTCTTTCCAGTTGTATTTAGTACTTTCAGTTTAGACTTTAGTGAGTTGGTTTGGGGTCTTGTCCCATCCAACTCATTAGTAGTAGAGGCTTTTAGACATAGCATGTATATTGTTTGACAATGACATTATGTATTAGAGTTTATGATATTGTCAGACTTTCTCTTTATTGTTATGATAGACTTCCTCTTGAGTATGTTGATGTTAGATATCATGTTCATTCCATGAGTTGAATTAGAGCTGCGGGTTTTTGTCCTCATCTCGTCCAGGAGCCTATGTTGGGATCGTGACAAACTTAGTATCGAGCATTTAAGTTTTGAAATTGTCTAGGGTGTGAAAAGAAGCATTAAGTAGAGTCTTCTTCATAGGTGTGAAGCATTCCACTTATGATGAAGAAGCTCTGAACATTTAAATGTTCCCTTATATCATGATCTAAGTTGTGAGTGAAATTTCTCTATTATTCTAACTCGTGCTATCTGCGATGTAGAATCATGCCTCACTCCTTGGGAATACGAAAGAAGGAATAGAAATGGAAACGGCAATGAGAATGGAAATGGGGATGGGCACCAACAAAGCCACCAGCCGCAAGGGAGCATGTAGTAGGTTGTTCACATAAGAGTTTAGGGTATCCATACGGATCTTAGCTCGAGGCCTTGATCATCCCGGGTCAATAAATGAGGTGGTTGCGCATGTCCCTCAAAATGAGAATGCGCGTGGAAAAGAGTCGAGATATTTTAGGATGAACCCTCTGAAGTTTCTTAGGTCAAGGTGGACGAGGATCAATATGGTTTATTGATGATGTTAGAAGATCACCTAGATCATGGGGTGACCGAGAGAGGAGTGCGCCCGTCCTAGCCTCGTATCGGTTGAAATGGGTTACTGTATTTGTTTTCAAGCAATAGAAGGATAGTAGGGAAGTTGGAGCGGAGGCCGCATTGGTTGGGATGAGTTTCATAGCGCATTTACGGATCGGTTCTTTCCTCGTGAGATGAGGGACATTAAAGCAAGTTGAGTTTGTGAATACGAAGCAATGAAAGATGATAGTTCGGGGTATGCCTTGGAGTTCACTCGCTGTCAGGTATGCACCTGAGATGGTATTAGATTAGAGCTTAGTGAGTCAATTCGTGTATGGTATAGCGGACTACTTGGTGAAGGATTTGGACCATGATGCTTCATTAGGAAATTGACTTTCCTCGGATAGTTCTCCTTGACGAGATAGAGCGGTACGGGTAGTGAGCGGGAGAGAGGCTAGAGGCGAGGGCGGTAGCATCGGATTCTCCCAACGAACCTAGTGGGCACCTTGGCGGTCCTACGAGAGAGATATTCATCCCCGGCACCAACGGCTATGAGTGTGCCATCTAGATCCGGGCACGTCGGAGGATAAACATGTGGGCTCTAGAAGTCGGGGGTAGTAGACCCTTGGTCCAACATTCCATAGTGTGCGAGATGTGGCCAGGAGACACATGGGTCGGTGCTTAGCAGGTTCGGTGCTTGTTTCGGTGTGGGAAGCGCGAGACATAGCAAGGGATTGCCCGGAAGCTAGACGGGGTCATGATAGGGGCGAGGCCCAACCTCAGCAACGGCTCCACCAACACGCCCAGTTAGCGGGAGGCATCTACTAGTGCGAGGTGGTGGTAGCGTTAAATAGATTCTATGCCCTAGTATCTTATCGGGAGCGGAGGTCTTCCCGAGATATATCCTTTGGTATGTGCAGTATTCCACCTTGATATATATGCATTGCTAGATGCATGGTCTACTTTATATTTTGACGCCCTATGTTCCTAGTAGTTTGAGTCATTCCGAAATCTTTATCGAGAACCCTTCTCGTGTCTACTCCCCTCGGTGGTTTGAATTTATAGCTCAATGGGTATAGAAATTGCCCAATCATAGTCCTTCAAAGTCACTTGACAGATTTCGTGAGCTGTATGACAAACTTTGATGTTATCTTGACATGAATTGTTGCGTACATTTTTATGCCTCGGGTCAATTGTAGAACCTATGCGGTAGAGTTCATATGTCCCGGTGAGCCAGTCCTAGAGTGGAAGGGTAGTTCGGTTGTACACAGTAGATCGCTTCATTCTCTATCTTAAGGCCAGGACGATGATTTCTAAAGGTTGTGTGTACCATCTAGTTAGGGTTAAGGATACTACGTCCAAGCAGAACTATCCAGTCGATTCTGTAGTGTGTGAGTATCGAGAAGTGTTCCCAATGATTTACCGGGGATCCTTCTAGTGGAAGATTGACTTTGGTATTGACCTTCTTCCCGATATGCGACCTATATCCATCCCTCCTTACAGTGACTCCGGTGCAAGGCTAAAGGAGTTGAAAAGAAGCGATTGAAGGATCTTCTAGACAAGGATTTACGGATGAAAGTTTTGGTATATTTGAGTCAATGTTGGTCAAAAGACCTTAAAATTACATAAAAGCCCATGGACACTTCTTCATTTAAATCCCATGCATGCATTTTCATTAAAAGTTGAAAAACAAAAGCAAAAATTCTCTCTCTTCTCCCCTCTTAGCAGAGTAAGTTCCTCCCCTCCCCCTCAGTTCTTGTGGTCTTCTCCAAGCTCTTGGTAGAAGCTCTCATCTTCAACTCAACTAAGTATCTTTGTTCTCTCTTTATTAGATAATAGTTTAAGCATGCTCCCACACCCACTTCCCAAAGATGTAGGACCCAAAAATCCCTTTATTGGGTAAAAAAAATCTTGAATTTCATGTTTTGGGTCTTATGAACCAAATTCTTAAATTCTTCCATTATAATATGTTATCCTTGTTGGTTGAATGGAGTAGTTTGAACTTGTGAGGATTAAGGGGGAAAACGAGTAATTCTTGAATATTGGTGGATAGATGTATTAATTGTAGAGAGAAAAGTACATAGGTATTGAATTCTTAAATATTAATAATACTTGAGTTGTTGATATTCTTGAAGTTAATTCATGATGAATGGTAGTAAATTTCTTATTGCTTGTTGATTGAATTGAATAGTGCTACTTCATTACATGAATTACATGAATTGTGAATTGGAGAAGAGGAAAGCGTGAGAGGATAGCCTGATTGAGGCAATCTTGAAAAGTTGAAGTTAGAGGAGAGTAGGAAGAAGAAAATCCATGAACTTTGTTGTAGTTGGAGTTAGTGAATTAATATTAACTATTGATATTAGATGATGAGGAGTGAAGTCTTGAGTATCCTATTTGAAAAATTCTCACAAGTATGTTAGCAGGTATGCGTGGGGTGGATTTTTCTCCTTCAGCACTTAATTAGTTAGCAATTTTGTTCACGAACTAATTTTGTGAAGTTCTTGATTTTTTCTTGTTAGGTACCATGGAATCAAAAGGAAAGGAGGTGAATCTTGTGGAACCAAGTCTTAAGAGGACTACAAAAGGAAATAAGGGATCTAGCTCTTCGGCTTCCAAAGCCGGCCCAGTGAAGGAGATTTGGAGTGGACAAGCGGTAGTAGAGCATCATGGGCTTACTTGGTTTAACTCTCAAAAAACAAGCCAAGTATGCCTGAGAAACTAGATAGATGGAGGCAGCCTCACCAATTTTGAGTTCCCGGGCCATTTGGGACAAAATACATAAGTTGGGAGTTGGTTACATCTTTATTGAAATTTTAAAAGGTGCAACCTCACATTGGTGAGGAGTTCTCATAGCTGGGATATCTCGTTTAGAGAGAGCACCCGAGGTAAACATCAAAATTTAGGTGGTGCGGTTCCACGGCTAAAAGGTTCAATGCCTTTATAGAAACCTCTGTAGACCCTTTGGAGTATTTCATCTTCTTTGGAGAAGCCTCCATTAGAGACAACATCACACTCTGTAATGGTGAAATCATCTGCCATTAGGCGAGGATCATGTGGTACTCCATTCCACTGCTTGCGTTTGGCTATTTGAATAGGGAGGAAAAGGTGTAGGTGAAGTTGGTGTATGCTATCTTTCTCCCTTGAGACACATATAGTGACTTAGAGAGAGAATTGTCTTGGTGTACATGTTGATGAAGAGATCTTCAATAAATTTTGGTGTTGTAACATGACAATATGAGAAGATCACGAGATAATTGTAGATGGAAATATTGTCACGAAAATCTCTGCTATGTTCTTAGGAGCGGAGTATTGAGGATGAGGAAGCGGACCTTGTCTCACCTCTAGCGAGGACATATGGCTGGAAAGATGATGGACATTACAAAGGTGAAGGAGGTTGTACCTTCCACGAGCCCTCTTCTTTCTATAGATGATCTTTAGGCTCGTGATGAGAGCTAGCGGTCATATATTTGGGATGCTAGATCTCGAGATGAGGGTAGGATATAGACACTGCCACTACAAATGAGATGACAACTTTTTGAGGTGTGTATGCACTCACGAAAATGCTATGTTGATGTGCGAGTGGGCCCAGCCTTTGAGAAGCCGCATATGATGATGAGGCCACAATCTTTACTAGCGGTGTTGATGACCTAGATATGGATGAAAGGATGATGTTGCTAAAGGGAGCCATATAGGTTGATGGAAAAGACGATGATCTTGTAGGGATGAGTTACAATTGCGAGGATGATGCTTAGAACTGAAAGTTCTTTTTCTCTCCTACATGATATGATTATGTGTACACAGAGGACGGTGCACCTTTTACGTGTGGAGTGGAGGAAAGATAGATTTCTATTGTTCTTTGATTACTATATTGATAGTAAGAATTCGTAGCATTATTATGTCATTCCTAGTAGTAGTAGCTTGATGATTCATAGATCCTTATGGTGATGTTGACTTGGATCTTGGGATATTTTGACTTGTTGTTCATCTTGACTATGTTATTTTGGTTGCTTTATTTGAAGTCAATTTTTTGTTTTGTTTGAGTCATTGTAGTCATAGAGTAATGACGTTTCCTTGTGATAGATGGATGACGACCGTCTTAAGGGAAGATTCTTGTCATATTTAGGATTGAGTCATAGGTCATCTTCTTGTATTCTTGTTGATATTAAACTTAGATTGCTATCTTTGGAGTAAATAGAAGTGGTCATCTTGATTGCATGAGTGAGGATCCATGTGAGACACACATATCTATTTAATTTGACTTAACATATCCTTAGGGCTCAATTATGAATAAACTTGTCATTAAATATGATTGTGTGAATTTGTAGCTATAGAAACTGATTAGATTCTTGTTGCCATGCGAGGTAATTTGAATTGCTTTGTGGTATATATTGTAGCATCTAAACTTTCTTTAGTGTATGTAGGATAACTAGTTGGTGGGGAGTTGAGAGATGATCATGGAATTTCTTTGTATAAGCGTGTTTTTTCCTTCCCTACATTTGTTTTCCACATAATCATTCTTCTGAATTAGCCCCCATTGAGCCTAAAGCCTTATTCTTTCTTAGCCATGAAAATAGCTTAATTCAATTTTTTTGTGTGAGACCTTAGATTTTCGGTCCAAAGTAGTCTTAGGCACTTTGATACTTGAAAGTTAAGGTCCACGAGGAGTATGCAAGGGAAAAAGAAAAATTTGTTGTAAGAAAAGAAAAGTGAGAAGAAAGGGTGCCCATAAAATTGTCGACTTGCTTCTCGGGAAATGAAAAAGAGAGCTCTAATTGCAAAATCCTTAGTTATTCTATGAGTAGGAAATTAGCAGTCAAGTAATGAAAAATGGAGCATGAAAATAAAAGGCTTGAGTGGTGAGTAGATGAAAGGTGAACAAACAAGGAAAAAGGTGGTGGCAGAAAAGTGAAATATGTCATAAAAGTGCTTGGGGTGGTAGTCACTATTAAATGAAATATCAATCCTACTACATCCCTTAGTCGACATTACCACCACCAAGAAAATTCCTTATGTTCTTAATCTCTTGAAGCAATTAAGAGTAGTCTTAACATACATGAAGGAAAGCCTATGGTACATATTTCATAAATGCATTACATCATTTGTGAGCGTGAGTTTGCCTTACTTATTGTGTTCCATGTCTTTACATTGATGAATTTGAGAGAGGGGCATCACTAAAAGTGAGGGGCACAAGAGGTCAAATTCGGTGTACTACTTATTGCATGTGTCACATTTAATCATGTTGGCCCTTTGTGTTGAAAAGATGAATAATTTATAGAGGTTTTGTGATCTTGATTGTTAAGCTTTCATATGTGCTTGATGAAGTTGTGTTGCTTATGATAAACCACTTTATGTATGCTCCTTGATAGTTGGTTGAGTGTGAGTTGATAGAGGTGTCAAGTGTGACAGTGAAACATGAGTTTAGGTATATTTTAAGGATTGTTCGAGGATGAGCGATGATTTAAGTGTGAAGAGATGGTGATGTTGTGAATATTTCTATAACCATTTTCCATATTTTTTACCCATATTTGATCATGTTTTTAGAAATCCTTAATTTGTACTTATATTCATGTGTATGAATTTTATGCGCTAACAAAAGATTTCAGTTGATTTGAAGCGAGCTAAGGAAAATGGACTCAAAATAATTCAAAGAGTGAAGATTTGAGGAGCTAAAGGAGCTGGTGCTATGGTTGGTGCCCGCGCAAGTCGAACTTCAAACAAAACTTCCAGGTTGGTGATATGTCTTGTGCGCCACGACATCGCCCAGACAGTGAGAAGTGCTAGAAACCTTGGCGAGATGAATGGTGCCACTGCACCCCGGCGGTGTCGAGCTTAGAGAAATTTGGCCGAATACCTTGGCGAGATAGAGGGGGCAATGCGCCAAGGCCTCTCCGAGAGATGATTTTTATTGGAAATTTGACCAACTACGTGGTGAGATAAGTGGGGTGGCATGCAGGGTCATTCTTGGGTAGAAAATGTGACTTTAAAGCCAAGTTTTGGAGGATAGAAGAGTCATTTGAAGGCTTATCTATGTATACATGCCTTAGGTCATTTGTTACATATCTTTGATCGGTTTTTACATTCCGTAGTGCGTTTGTGGAGTGTATTAGCCGTTGGGAAGGAAGACAAAGTTGTATACTAGGTTTCTCTTCTTTATTTTTATTTTTGTATGATGAGGTAGTATTCGTTTTAAAGCTTGTCTATAGTGGCTAAACATATTCTAGGGTTGGCCATGGTGGATGAGTGAATGTTTGAAAGACTAATTTAATATAGTTTGATTTTCAATTAGAGTTGTTTGTATTTATATGTGTTAATTTATTATTATTAGATTAATCACCTTGTAAGTAATCCGTTGGCTTTCAATTGAACTTGGGAAAGGGAATTAAAGGTTAAAGATAAATGAATAGAATTTAAAGACCCTTGAACCTATTAGTGATGGATGAAGTTGTTGTTAAGGATAGGGATATACCCTTAAACCCCGTTTAGTTAAAATACAAGTAGGCATAATCACCGTTTCATTGTTGTAAATGGAGCCGTAGGGATATGGCGTTAGAATTTGTAAATAGTTCTTGGATGCTAGAGATAGTGATAAGAAATGAGATAGTAACCTGCAACTAACAATCATAAGAAGAATTGTGCTAGTATAATTATGTCTTGAAAACTACGCTTGAAATTGACCAAGTTCCATTTCCTAGACTCTAAATCATCATCAGAAAATACAATCAAGCTCATGATTGTTTTAGTTAATTTTATATTTTAAGTTTTAAGTGTTTAATTTCTCAAACCAATCTCCATTTTAAATATTTTGTAGATTAGTGAATTTAAAGTAACAACCTTATAACGATTAAATTGTGAGGGTCCACAATGGTACAATATCTAGACTTAACGATCCTATATTACTCGATGGCTTTATGTGCACTTATGTGCTCTAGGGAAACATCACTAAGCTTCCCTTTCTTGCGAAACCGTATAACTCCTTTCCAGGAACACCTTCAAAAACACCTAATAATCGACCTAGAACTCAAGCTCTCTCCTTCTAACATTGGTATATGATTTACGGCGGCTCTATTTGTTTTTAGCCTTTCTAGAATGAAATTTGAACTTTCTCCGTTGCCTCATGGTGAATTTGGTCAATCAATGTAGCCTTACCTATCTCGAACCATCCAATCGGTATGTTACACCCCAATTTTTGATGATTATTTGATGGTTATAGGTCATATTAATGGAATTATGGTTCGTATGTTATTAGTAGGTGAGGAGGGAAACATGTGCAAAGGGAAAAGCGAAGAAGTATGTGAAGTTCATAAATAAGGTTCAACTTTAAATAGTCATATCTCAAACATATAATGATCCAAAAAGTCCCATTACCTATCAAATGAAAGGTATTTGGGTCTAGTTTATAGTGAAAAAAACTCTCGTCAATCGGAGTTCGGAATAAAAAGTTATGCTCGTTTGAAGACGACATTGTCGGCTGGGAAAGCGCCCGGGCGCGCGGGCGAACGAGGCGAGCAGCGGGGCGCGTGCGCGCGCGCACGAGGCATGTCGCATGGGATTCGCACGCGGGCGCCGCCCCAGACCCTTTCCAGCCGTCTATATGAAGTAAAATTGAGCTAGAAATTCATTTTTACTCCGTTTTAGTTGATTGTGTTTCGGAAATTACGAGAATTTAAGCCCTATCACATCGTGAAAATATATCGGGTAAGAAACTTCACTCTTGTCTCTTTTGGGTTTTGAAAGGATGAACCTTGGAAGGAAGTCATGGCTTGTTGTTGTTTTGTGGTTGTGTGGTATTGCTGCATTTTAGATGATTCTAGCGAGAGGAAACATTAGGAGTTTACTCCTACTTTAGATGATAACATATCCAAGAAATGGTAAGTAATTCCCTTTTGATTTCTTTAAGTTTGTGAGCCTATAACTTGGAAATGTTGTAGTAATGTATTGTTTCTTTGTGTTTTTGTGGCATGTTGCTGCCCAATTTTTATAGAACTTTAGTGAAATGAAGTTGCTTATTTTTGGGTTTGTAAATTATGGACTTGGAAGGAGACTTAAGGAGTTAGCTTCAAAGGAAAGATTTTCGAAATTAAGAGTCGACATGCAAAGGTATGTAAGGCGTTCTTCCTTGTTTTTCAAGAACAGAAACTAAGTTATTGAAAGGATGAATATTCTGTTTTGAAATAATATTTGGGCATGTATGATCCTTTCCAAAGGTTTAAATACTTGGCATAAAGCTTGAATCATTAAGAATGGTTGAGCGAACAATTAGACGAAAGGTGTAAATCTTTATACGATTGTTGCCGTAGTTCATCAGTGCGAAGTCCCTTAATCGGGCACCATGAGCTAGTCCTTTGCAGTATACTGTATTTGTGATGTTGAATATATGTTAAGATCTGGTCACTTAGTAGAAATTGCTAGAAATTCTAAGGCGACAACATGTATTGAACTTAAGCTAAGAATATAGCTAAGGCGATTGAGGAGTAGCGAGCTTATTGAAATGACGTTTAATAATATTGTTAATCCCTCCCAATATGTGTTTATGTTTTTAAAGTGATTAAGGTAAAAGTGGATTTTATATTTTTCCTCTTTAAAGCTAAGAAAACGGCATGTAGCGAATAAGCTATATCGATACATGTTAACGGGGAAAGCGTGGCTAAGTTGTAAATTAGGCAAAGAGGTAAGTGCGTATAATAATTGATGGAATAGTGAACACGAGGGTAAAAACTTGAGTGTATAGTGAATAAATTTTGGCAAAGAAGTTAAGATGAATAAGGAAAGTAGAAGGCTAATATTGTTAAATTAGACCGTCACGGGTTACAATGAGTGACGAGGTAGAAACAACTAGGAAGATTAACTTCTGTTCTAGACGTTGCCAAAGAGTTATAAATTAAGTTGTTTATGTTCAATATGTGTTACGTTGATAGACCAACACTAAAAGTGTTAACCTTCTACGAAATAATTAGAGTCGAACATACGCAAAATAGTGGCAAGTTGAAATACTGCTATGCCACATAAACTATTATGTTAAGTTATCTGTTCTAAGTGTTAAAATTTTCTACCATGTTTGAAAAGGATAATCTGGGATATTCTAAGTCTTATGATTATGTAAGCTTTCTTAAGTTCCGTAAAATAATTACAAATTATGTAAGTCAATCATCACTCGAACTACGACTATATATCTTTGTTTTTCCTATAAGGAATCATAGAGGATTGCGCGAGTTCCTAAGTTATAGAGCTCCAAGTATGAGATCCTTAAGTTATGTCTTTACGTCCCTAATTTATGTTGAAATGTGCTAGCTGATCTAAGTTTTTGAGAGATCATATTTCGATAATTATGCTAATGTCTCGGTCAAGTATCTGATGTTGTATACGAGTCTAAAAACTCAATTCTTTATATGTATTTCCAGTAAGAAGTCTTAATGTACATGATTTTCATGTAATAACACTCTGATTGAATTCTTTGGAGTTATATTCAAGTCATGCATCTTTATATTTAGCTCTTGTTGGTTATCGAGTTGAATTTCTAAATTCGAGAGGAGAGGTTCTCCGTATACCAAATGTTCCTAATGTCTAAGTAAGTATAAGTGGCAGAGGCTATGATAATGATGATTAGATTGAGTGAATACCCGGGACGTCTCCTGGAGGTCACCCAGTTAACAAAATACGAGTTATACATTATATAAAAGCCTCATACATTGTATGTCTATGGTTCATTTCTCGGCTCTATGTAGCCAAATAACAAGTTCCTAGTTATAATTTCCATGTTATCTTGCAAATAAGTCAAATGATATAAGAACTATATGTGCTTATCTACACTATAAATTTGGCAATGAAATTCAAATGTATAGTTGTCGATACGGGTAAAGGAACCACACGGTAGGCGGTACATATTTGCAGTTCCCAAATGCTAAAGAATTGTGTAAAAATGAGCTCTATGTGTTTCGATCAAAGTAATATCTTAAATTGGTAGGATATTGTAGAGACGTGTTGTAAGCTACAAAAGTTCTTATGTTGTCTAAACCTCTTGAAGGTCCTTCAAGTAAGCGAGTCGGCATGTTCATTTTATCATTTTGACAACTTTACGTGATATATATGCATATTTTCTAGCTCATGATATGGGTGCTCTTTGCATTTATGGGTAACGAAGAGGCTGTTCGACACAAATTTAACATTTGTCGAGTTATATGTCATACGTGTTAAATTGACTCAATATAAACCATATCGGCCCTATTTATATGATTTTGATTGAGAATTATATTTATTTTACCCGGTATGGTACACCAGGCTGGAGATATTTTAGTACAACTGGTGTAGTACATCGATTGGAAATATTTATTTTTACCCCGGTGTAGTACATTGGCTGGAGATACTTTTATTTTAACCCGATATGGTACATCGGTTGGAGATATTTTTAATTTACCCAAGTGTGGTACATCAGCTTGGAGATATTTTATTTTACCCGGTGTGGCACATGTTGGAGATATTTTATTTTACCCGATGTTGTATATCGGTAGTTTGGAGATATTTTTATTTTACCTCGGTGTGATACATCGGCTAAACATATTTTATTTTTCCTAGTATGGTACACCGGCCCGGACGAATTTTATATAGTTTATGGTTGGCTGGTTGTTGGCATTACAGTTATAGTTTTCTTGTGCATTACTTGGTTGCATTGCACTTGAGAATTGACTTATTGTGATATTTGGTTTCAAGATTCGAGTTGTTACTATTCCTTATTTCTTGCTAAGTTATCATTGATATCTTACATGTTTACAGTTTTACGCACATACATACCAGCACATTTCATTCATACGTGTCCCTTCGCTTAGGGACCTGCGTTCATGCCGCAGGTACCGGGTAAGTCGGGATTGCCAATTGCAGTAGAAGTTCGTGAGATTAGTGGATTTGTTGGTATGCTTTCGTTTCTTTTGGAGCTAAGACTGGTTTGTTTAGAGTTAGAGTTTTGAGATGCGGTTATAGATGGTGGGAGCTGCATTGAGCCATGGTCAGTTTACTCTTTAGAGGCTTTGTGAACTTAGTGTAGAATGGAATTCGGTTGTGGCCTTGTCGGCTTTTTTTGTTGTTTAGTTTAGCATACTCACTTTAGCCTTGTTTGCATTTGATTTATTTACCCTATATTTTTGAATATTATGGGTCAGTTTATTACTCGGTTAATATTGACAAGTGGCACAGACGGCCTAAGTATTCTGATTACAAATGTCATATGGTCGGCTTTCCAATCGGTCGGTATGAGGGAGCCGGTCGCGCCTTTTCCCGATTATGAGGGGCGTGACACGGTGATACGAACTACGCCATAAAGAGCCTCAAATAGAGCCATATGAATCTTTTGGGTATTAACTTTTATTATAGGCAAAATCGATTAGAGGCCAATAGTCATTCCAACTACCCTTGAAATTAATAACACATAGTCTCAACATGTCCTCAAGAGTCTGAATGGTCCATTCGGCCTGACCATCATCTGCTTGGGTGAAAGGCACAATGTGGTAAGCTTCACCTGAAATTGCCAAGTCCCCTCACGAGTATTATCGAGGTGAGAGGTGAAATGAGTACCCTATCTAAGATAATGGATAAACGGGCAGTGCAATAAACCAACTCCCCAATATGAGTCTAGCATAATCTCGGCTTAATTTGCTTTAGTTTTTGGCCAATAAGAAATGTGTTGATTTGGTCAACATCAGCAATCACCATATAGAGTTGTCTTGTCAACACATATGAGGCAGCACAGGTAATGAAGTCCATGTTCATCTCATCCCACTTCTAAGTGGGAATGATGATGTCCTGAAGCATACCTGATGAGCCCGCAAGTGTACGGGTTGTACAAGTAATATAGTGGCTCTTTTTAAGAACAGGAATGTCGAACCCAAAAGAATTTGGACTACGGGGTAAAACCTTTCCAAGTGTTAATTTACTAAAACTCTAACAATGAAGACGATTATCAAGAAAAGTTGTTTGTTTTGGGAAATATATTTTTGTACTAAACAAGCTATCTATACAATTGGTCTTAACTATGGATAAGAGCATCTTTGAGGTTACGAAGAATATGTGAAGAAACGAACTACTAATTTACGTGGTTTATCTTTTCCTCCCGGTTGCTAGTCGGAACTACGCCTATGGATTAAAACTCTCGTATTTAACCCAACTTAAGAATACTGAACCTTCCACACCTACATTTTCGTGATAAGAAGGAATTCCAAGTTCACAACAGCTCTGACAGGTTCCACACATGACTAATACGGATTTGAATTATATTTCTATCAGAAGGTAAATCCAATTCGATTCTCGAACCAAGAAAAGATCATATCCTATTAATTCCCTGGCACACCAATTTCTTGCCCTCTTCGGGTGAAACCGGACTTTGGTTACACTAACATTGGCCGAGACATTAGTAGGAACAAGAATTAAATAGAACAACCATGGAAGAAAAAGAAAATAAACAGGCAATCAATAATTACATTGCAACACAAAAAGTTCATAACCTCAGCAAGAAGGAGAATTAGCCACTCATTTTGTGGATTAATCATCCTAAAACAAGTGTTAATCATACAAGCAATTGAAAGGAAGAAGAAAGAGATGAGAAAAACCTAGAATTTCGTCCTCAAAGTACTTTGTAACCCACGTTCTTGCTCCACCAAGAGTCGGAATATGTGAAAATAAACCTAGTGTGCTATTTATAATAGTAGGATTTGTCCCACGAGAATAACAAGCAACGTGTCACGAGGTGTAACGCGGAGCATTGCCTCAAATGACACGGCCGGCAACGAGCCTTACGCAAATCGCCCAGAAAATCGACCACGGCGGCACCACACGGCGTTAGCGTGGCACGCTGCGGGGCACGCGTTGCACAAGTCCATGTCCCAGCGGTGCCACCCTGTAGAGTGGCACGTTGCCAGCGGCAGGGGAGCTGTCTTGGGCAGCACTGCCGTGGCCGTTGCCCGGCCGCGGGCGGGAGCACATTTGAGCCTCCATAACTGTAGACATTTGCGTGTTTCTTCCGTCTCCAAGCCTCTACTTCACCAACTCATGGTGGCTCCTCAAAAGTCATCGAAAACCTACAACAAAGCTAATCATGTTGGTTAGCACATATCTTCACTTTTATATGAAATCACATGAAAATGTATCAAATAGCTTAGAAAACACTACTCATTTAAGTTGTAAAGTGTATCACGGGACCTATATTTTTTCCCGTGATCACAACCCCATACTTAAAATCTTGTTCGTCCTCGAACAAAGCTTTTACATCTCATGTAATTGAAAACTCCCACATAACTAATTTAGCACGATGATTCAAATTATGGCTATGATGATTTAGAAGTAGATACAAGTTAAAAAATAGAACATGCTATGAAATACAACTATGTTAAGACTTCTTAACGTCAGGCTCGACTCTCAATCTTAGCAAACTCATGTCAATCAAGCGATTAAGAAATCCCATGAATTTTATCCTTCGTTAAACACGTGCCCTCACGGAAAGAGAGTTACCCCATCGCACGCAAAAATAATTTTTACATCACAACATGTGTGGGTAATCAAAATAATTACACTCACTCTCACAAAGAATTCACATGCTTCATGTCATGACCCATAAGCTTGCCCTTAGTGCTACTCCCACTAATTTGAGGATGTACGATAACAAAGATCAAGTAGGACTTTTAGGTTGTGTCTTTCAGTGTAGGTAGGTACTATTGTGATCGGTAATAGTGACTATCTTTCAGCGCTTTCTATACATCACTCCCTCATTGTGAACTTCCTTCCTTATTTCGCCTCTTTATCCTTGGTAGTTTTATTTTCTCTTTGCTCCCCCATTTCTTTTAGGCACTTTTAGCTCATTAGTAAGGAGTTGTATAAATAATTTTTTATTCATTTGTTTTCTTACTCCTTACTAACAATCAACCATTTTTACACAAGTGCACCTTTGACCTTTCTCACTTTTTACAACTTCCACTTATCCTTTCTTTTCATTCTTCTCCTCCTTTCCTCTTTGATTTTTCTTCTTCGGCGCTTAGGAGCTTTGCTGGATCAAATTCAAGGCTAATGAAACAAAAATGGTTAAGCTTATGTTACAGCTAACAAAAGGTATTTAAGGCTCGATAGGTGACCAAGTTAATATTTCCAAGGTAGGTAAAGCGAGGGATAAAGATTAGGTTCATTCAAAGAAATGCCTAAATCATCTCCTACAATTCACATCCTTCATTTCGCTTCATACACACACCGGGCAAGTTCTAGACATTCCATAATAACTTGAGAATACTCAAAAACCTTACACTCATTGCACATGCTCAATTCAAGACACGTTCGGCGAGATTCTTACTCGGCTAATCACAAGAATTTAAAAATTAAGCTTCAATCATATCGAGTCAAATTCAAAGAGCTAGTGTCTCAAACAAAGTTATACATTTACATGCTTTAATACTAAACATACTTGCATCTCGCAATCGTATGTAGCACATAACAAGAATATCAAGCATCCATTAGCTATGAGTTTACAAAAAAAAAAAAAAAAAAAAAACCCTATTGACTAATTTTCCTCAGAACAGTCGTCAACCATCCATCTTCGGAAATAGTCCTAACTATGACTAAACATTATATACGAGACAACGAAAAATAAAATAAAATTTTTTTATTCTTCGGTTCAAAGACCCCGTGGAAAGAACAGAAAGAAAAACCAACGGGTTATGAATTCATGCTTGACTAAAAAAGTTTTCACATTTCTCAAATTTTTTTCACACAAACATTATGTTCACCAAAAATTTATTAAGCACCGAAATTTTGAAATTTCCTTGAAATCTCCCTCACCCCACACTTAAATCATGCTATGTCCTCATAGTATCAAATTAATCTTACAAGGGTGAAAATATAAGGCCTTTAGGCTAGCCAACGGCATGCTTTCGTTCAAATTTGCAAGTGGGTTTTCACCACTTTTTCTCTTCACGCTTGTTAGCTTCCCTCCTCCAGAATTGCTCAGACTTCCCCTCATCGTGCTTAACTTTCCACCAAAAACAACAAAAATGAAAATAAATAAAATCAATAAAAATGCAAGAAATTAAGATGGTACGTGGTGCCCTTGGGTTGCCTCCCAAGCGACGCCTAATTTTACGTCGCGGCACGACGCATTACATTTCACCGCTTTTTCCTCCGCCTTGAGGATATGAATCTCACCCTTAATTTCTTCTCTAATTTTCTTTTTATGCTCGGGTGGTGGTGAAAAATTAGCAAGGACCAAGCAATAGATGTCGCCTTTGATGTTTATTGGTCCTTAAGTAAGTGAAGTCATTTTGTCATTATAATCAGCAAATTTCAAAATGTGCAGGGCTTGGTCCTCCTCTAGACATTTCTCTACAAGCTTGGAAGACTCTATTTCAGTATCGTCCACCCAAACTTAAGGTAGAAGAAATGCTTCGAGTGAATCGATGCACCTTGGTTTTATTTATGTACAATTGACCCCTTACTTGTATACCTCTCCTTCGCATCAACATCTATCTCTCCAGTATTTGCAAATGGTGCATACTCTATCTCTTCTCCCTGAATGGATTTTTCTACAAGTATGAGCTCCTCGCGGGGACACTCGAGGTTAAATGTCGGGCTTCATTTGAAAAATTCACCCTTATCTTCCTCTTGTACTTCCTGTTGGCTGTTGCCTTCCACTTTGTCACACACAATTGATCACAAGTTTCAGCCTCGGCAATCATCTCCGTGAATTTAAGCTCATCCTTTTAGAGTCGCTCCATTCTCTTCTAGCTGAATTCTCACTTCTTCCGCCCGCCTCCTTCATTCTTCTGTTTGCTCGAAACATCTGTTTATGTCTTCTATTCGAGCTTGGCATCCCAAGTCCTCATTTTCGTCATGCCTATGTTGGCAAAAACACGGAAAGGATCATAGTGGGGTTCGGGGGATGGGAGTATGCATTCGGAGACAGCCATCCCAACTGGCCATGCCTTACCACTTGTTACACGTGTTATAGTGTTGCCACGAGTGGTGTCCTCAAGAAGTGAGACAAGACTCATCAAAGTATGGTATTCACCATCTAAACCATTTATGTTCCAAGATGTCATGTCAAGAAGGGTATCAAAAACAATCAAATATATATTTTTTTTTTTCTTAAAAAAATAAAATAAAATTAAAAACGTTGTCAACGCTTGTATAGAATCGTTAACAAACACTTAAGAAAAATAAATTTTCTGGGTGCCCGGTCCCAGAGCACGCAGCCTTAAAAGCAGTAGGCCCTTGAAATTGTACGGGTTGTATAAATAATATAGGTAGCTCTTTTTAAGAACCGGAATGTCGAACCCAAAAGAATTTGGACTACGGGGTAAAACCTTTCCAAGTGTTAATTTACAAAACTCTAGCAAGTAGAAGACAACGAGTGTAAGAAAAGTTGTTTGTTTTGGGAAATATATTTTTGTACTAAACAAGCTATCTATACAATTGAGTCTTAACTATGGATAGAGCATCTTTGAGGATTCTGAAGAATATGTGAAACGAACTACTAATTTACGTGGTTTATCTTTTCCTCCGGTTGCTAGTCGGAACTATTGCCTATGGATTAAAACTCTCGTATTTAACCCAACTTAAGAATCATGAACCCCTTCCACCTACATTTCGTGATAGAAGGAATTCAAGTTCTAGCAATACGAAACCCCGGTTCCCACACACATGACTAATACGACTTTCGGGTATATTTCTATCCCGAAGGTAAATCAATTCCCAATTCTCCCGAACCAAGAAAAGATCATATCCTATTAATTCACAACTTTCAATTTCTTGCCCTCTCGGGTGAAACCGGACTTTTTGGATTTACACTAACATTGGCCGGACATTAATGTAGTAGGAACAAGAATTAAATAGAACAACCATGGAAGAAAAGAGAAAATAAACCAGCAATCAATAATTACAATTCAACACAAAGTTCATAACCTCGGCAAGAGAATTAGCCACTCGTTTGTGGATTAAACATCCTAAAACAAGTGTTAATCATACAAGCAATTGAAAGGAAGAAGAAGAGATGAGAAAAACCTAGGAATTTCGTCCTCAAGCTGCTGTAACCCACGTTCCACTCCCACCAAGTCAGAATATGTGAAAATAAACCTAGTGTGCTATTTATAATAGTAGAATTTGTCCGGAATAACAAGCAACGTGTCACGGAGTGTAACGCGGAGCATTGCCTCCGTGACACGGCCCGAACGGAGGCCTTACGGAAATGCGCCCCGAAAATCAACCACAGCAGCACCACGCGCGTTAGCGGCGTGGCACGTGTTGCCCGGGCGCGCGTTGCACCAAGTCCGTCGCGGTGCCACAGAACACGTGGCACGTTACCCAGCGTGGCGAGGCACATCTTAGGCTGGCACACTGCTTAGTGGCATATTGCCAAACGCGCAAGCGAAACATTTGAGCCTCCTCTTTGCCGACATTTGCGTGTTTCTTCCGTCTCCAAGCCTCTACACCAACTCATGAATTAGCTCCTCAAAAGTCATCAAAAACCTACAAAACAAAGCTAATCATGTTGGTTAGCACATATCTTCACTTTTATATGAAATCACATGAAAATGTATCAAATAGCTTAGAAAACACAGCTCATTTAAGTTGTAAAAAGTGTATCACGGGACCTATATTATTTTCCGTGATCAATACCTCTGGTCTCTAATGCTTTCGGCTTTTATATGAAATCACATGAAAATGTATCAAATAGCTTAGAAAACACGACTCATTTAAGTTGTAAAGTGTATCACGGGACCTATATTATTTTCCGTGATCAATACCTACGGGTCTCTAATGCTCAACCTTCACTTGCTGGCAATTCGGACACTTAGCCATAAATTCCGCTATGTCCTTCTTCATGTCATTCCACTAATAGACTTCTCATAGATCACGGTATATCTTGGTGGCACCTAGATGGATAGAGTACCTAGAGCCATGAGTCTCATTTAGCATCCGCTCTCTCAAGTCATCCACAATCGGAACACATAATCGACCCTTATATCGGAGTACACCATATCCCTCTTGGGAGAAAACCTCTACTCTATGACTCAGTATGACTTTCTTCAACTTCACTATGATAGGATCCTCATCTTTCTTTGCTTTAACCTATGTCACCAATGAAGATTCCGACCCATTTTAAATAATAACACCACCATCCGTCAAATCTGTAAGGCGAACTTCTAAACGAGCAAGCCTATGGACATTTTTCACCAGCTCCTTTCTCCTATTATTGACATGGGACACACTCTCCATGGATATCCTACTAAGAGCATCCACTACTATATCGGCCTTGCTCGGATGATAAAGGAAACTCATGTTATAGTCTTTGAGAAGCTCTAGCCATCTCCTTTGCCGCATATTCAGGTCCCTTTGAGTAAATACATACTGAACACTCTTGTGGTCCGTGAATACATCCATATGTACCCTATATAGATAATGTCTCCAAATATTTAAGGCAAACACCACCTATGCCAACTTTAGGTCATGCGTCGGGTAATTCTTCTCATGTCTCTTAAGATATCTAGAGGCATAAGAAATGACTTTACCATGCTGCATCAACACACACCCAAGGCTAATTCTCAAGGAATCATAATATACAATGAAACCATTCACGCCTTCTGTTAGGGTCAATGTTGGGGCTAAAGTGAGTCGAGTCTTTAACTCCTGAAACCTTTTCACACAAGCATCCGACCAATGAAACTTGACCTTCTTCTGGGTCAACTTAGTCAATGGTGCTAGAATGGATGAAAATCCCTCTACGAACCTCCTGTAGTAGCAAACTAAACCCAAAAAGCTCCTAATATTAGTGGGACTAATAATATGGCCAATTCTTCACTTTCTCTATCGTTTGTGAGTCTACCTATACAACCTCACTAGACATCCATGACCCAAAAATGCTACTGAGTTTAGCCAAAATTCGTAGTTGCTGAATTTAGCAAACAACTAACGATCCTTGAGAGTCTATAACACAATTCTCAAATGAGTGGCATGCTCCTCCTCACTTTGAGAGTATATAAGGATATCATCTATGGAGACAATAATGAACATATCCAAATACTACTTGAACATCCTGTTCATCAAATCCATAAAATCTGGGAGTATTTCTTATCCCAAAAGACATGACTAAAAACTCATATCTACCATACCGCGTCTTGAAGGTTGTTTTTGGAATGTCACTTTCCCTAACTCTAAGCTGATAATAACCGGATAGGAGGTCTATCTATAAAAAGTACTTAGAACCTTGAAGCTAGTCAAACAAGTCATCAATCCTGGGAGGGAATACTTATGTTTGATTTTGACCTTGTTGAACTATCGATAATAATGCACATCCTAAGGGAACCATCCTTCTTTCGAACAAAGAGAGATGGAGCACCCTATGGGGACTTACTAGGCTTAATGAAACCCTTATCAAAGAGATCTTTCAACATTCTTTCAACTCTTTTAGCTCGGCGGAGTCTTCTTCTCCAAGGTAGCCAAGTAGTTTTCATAAAACTCCATGACCATGTTAGTACTGAAGCCATCAGGGGTTCTTTCCATCCACTCAAACCCATAAAAATCAAATAGCCGCTTCAGCTTCTCGACCTTATTTAGGGCACTGGTCAAGATTCGCGTCTTCTCTTGACTTCTTCTCCTAGGGAAATGAGGAATAGATGTAGGATGTGTATCAAAGAGAAGATCAATACCAAAGTCAATCTCCTGCTCGGTAAGGACACCTGGTAGATCATCTGGAAACACCTTCAGATACTCACATACTACAGGAACTTATTGAAGAGTCGGGGTCTCGAATGTAGAATCCTTGACCGGAACAAGATGGTATACACAACCCTTGGAGATCATCTTTCTTTCATTAACATAGGAAACAAAGCGACCTATAGGCACAATTGAACTACACTTCCACTCTAGGACTGGTTCACCCAAAAATTAGAACTCTATCGTACGGGTCTTATAATTAACTGAAATATAACAAGCATTCAACCAATCCATACTGAAGATAAAATTAAAATAGTTCATATCTAACTCCACTAAGTCAGCTAAGGTGACTTTTTGAAGAATCGTGAAAGGGCAATTTTGTATACCTGTCGAGCTAAAACTAATTCACCGACTGGAGTAGAGACAGAGAAGGGTTTTAAAAAGGATTTCAAGACTGACACCAAAACTAACAACAACATAACGAGTCATGAAGGATAATTTGTCCCCTAAGTATAACAATGCATAAACATCAAGATGAAAAATTCATATCATACTAGTAACCACATGGTGAGCACTCATATTCCTCCTGACGGGATGAAAGTGCACATAACCTATTTTGGCACTGTCCGCCAGCTGCACTAGAAGAAGCTCCCTACTGAGATGGCTGGGGTATAACCTCTACCGTCACCCTGTCTAGCTAAAGGATAATCCCTGCCCATGTGTCCAGGATTTCCACACTTGAAGCAAAAATCTGAGCCAACCAAACACTCTGTCGGGTGGTTCTTACCACACTTCCTGCAGTCTAGAGAAGTGCTCTCCCCTGTCTTGCTCCTCTGACCCCTAGAGCCTGAAGCTCTGTTTCTCTCATATCCTCGAGGCTTGAAGGGAATGCTAGATGATGAGAGAGCTAGGGCTGACGAGCTCTGATGGGATTGAGGGCGATGTCCATCACCGGATCTTTGCTGAGAGTACCCACAGCTTCCTGTCTTTGCCCTGTTGGCCTCTCTCTCTTTCCTTCATTTGCTCTGCCTCTATTTGCTGAGCATATATCATTAGTCGAGATATATCTATGTCACTAATCAGCATGACATTCCTACACTCTTTGACTAATAAATCTGCAAACCCATTCATGAACTTGCTCATACGAGTCCTCAGATTAGCAACCATCTCCAGAGAATACTTGGATAGCTGAGTAAATATAACACCCCAAAAGTCTCTCAAATTTGACCAAATACATTCAGTAGGAAATGGCACCAGAGTCACATAACAACTCAAGGAGAGAGTCATTGTGAGTAATAATGAACCATTGTGTGCCTCATTATAAGCCCTCAGTCAAAGCTTCCCAGAGACAATGAGCCAAGTGATGACTCGTTAGTTTATGTAATAGGTCGTCATAAGGGGTCGTTAAGTGGAGTTCATAAAAGGGTAAAATTTTGTTCAGAGACAATGGAAGGATACCATGAGTCGTTGGGGAGTGTGACGACCTATGGAATTAATCAGTTGGAAGGATTTCAGAATCAGGGAAAGTGTGACACTGGTAACAATGAAACGAGTGATGAGTTGTTCTTGCATATACAGTCTTGTCCTGTCTAGCCGTTGTTTGGGGAAGCAAAAAAGTAACAGAAGTACTCCAGAATCAATGAGTGGATCCAATGAGTTGTCAAGTCTAACAATGACTTGTTGGATGGGTCGTTGCAGCTGACAGTCAGGAATTTTAATGCATTTTCCTAGGGGTAGTTTAATAAATTCCTAAGCTTCTAACTCTTGAATAATTTCATTTTTATTTTCTTAAAGAGTTTTCTAAGGGGTTTAGCCTAAACTAATTTATTATGGTTAATAATTTCATTAGATTTGAAATCCTCTTCCAAGATCAAGCTAGGGTTCCTCATCACATTCTCTCCCAATCTTCTTTGGTGTTCAAAGAAAGCTTAGAAATTAATTTACCCAGGTATGTAGCGTTATGAATGGGGTAAATCTTCCACCCTCATTCCTAATTTCACCCCAATTCTATTGTTTCAAGTCTCTAAGCATGTCAATTAAATTCTAATGTTTCTACCCAATTTTCATGAAGTCTTCCATGTTTTCTCCATGGGTATAGTCCCTTCATATTTTGATTGATGTTTCTTAACTATTAGGAAAGATTTAAACCTCAATTTAATTATTAATTTCATGATTTTAAGTTTATAAATATTATTCCCTATTATGAATGGTTTATGAAATTTAATCCTATGAGTCCATGATTTCAAGTATGATCAATTAAATTATGTTTTGTGATCATAATGCATTATTTCCACAGGAATCTTTCATGAATCTATGAATTTCATAGTATGATGATTTCCTCAAGTATTTATGGCTTACATGAATATCAGGTTTATGATCATGGCTAACTCACAGGCCCATTTTATGGCTAGTTCATGTTTCTCAAGCATGTTTATGATTCTCATGATTTTAACTAGCCCATGTACTTTAAGAATATTTCATGATTATGACATGAGCACTATACATGTAGCCATGATGGGGTGCTCATATCAGAATCAAGAAACATTCTTGAAGTACATGGGCTAGTTGAAATCATGAGAATCATAAACATGCTTGAGAAACATGAACTAGCCATAAAATGGGCCTGTGAGTTAGCCATGATCATAAACCTGATATTTATGTAAGCCATAAATACTTGAGGAAATCATCATACTGTGAAATTCATAGATTCATGAAAGGTTCTTCTGGAAATCATGCATTATGATCACAAAACATAATTTAATTCATCATACTTGAAATCATAGACGCATAAGCTTAAATTTCATAAATCATTCATAATAGGAAATAATATTCATAAACTTGAAATCATGAATTAATAATTAAATTAAGGTTTAAATCTGCCCTAATAGTTATGAAACATCATTGAAAATATGAAGGGATTATACCCATGGAGAAAACATGGAAGACTTTATGAAAATTGGGCAGAAACCTTAGAATTCAATTGACATGCTTAGAGACTTGAAATAATAGAATTGGGGTAAAATTGGGAATGAGGGTGGGATATTTACCCCATTCATAACCCTACATACCTGAGTAAATTAATTTCTAAGCTTGCCTTGAACACCCAAGAAGATTTGGAGAGAATCTGACGAGGAACCCTAGCTTGATCTTGGAAGAGGATTTCAAATCTAATGAAATTATGAGAGCATAATGACTTAGGTTTAGGTTAAACTCCTTAATACACTCTTTAAGAAGCCCAAATCAAAGTCATTAAAGAGTTAGAAGCATAGAAATTTACAAAACTACCCTAGGAAAACGCATTAAAATTCTTGACTTTCAGCTGAATGACTCATCCAACGAGTCGTTGTCAGGCTTGATGACTCGTTGGATCCACCCATTGATTCTGGAGTACTTCTATTACTCTTCTGCTTCCCCAACCAACCGCTAGACAGGAAGAGTCATTATATGCAACAACGATCATCACTCTTTTTGTTGTCACCACTATCACACCTTCCCTGATTCTAAAATCCTTCCAATGGATCAATACCACGAGTCGTCACACACCCCAATGAGTCGTGGTATCCTTCCTTTGTCTTTGAACTAAATTTCATCCTTTTCTGAACTCTACTTAATGACCCCTTAGGATGAACCGTTACATGAACTAATGAGTCGTCACTTGACTCATTGTATCTGGGAAGCTTTGACTAAGGGATTACAGCGAGGCACAGAACGGATTGTTGTTCCTCGCAATGACTCTTTCCTTGAGTCGATCTGTGACTCTAGTTCCATTCTTTGTTGAAAGTCTCGAGTTTGATCTAAGGGACTCTTGGGGTGTTACATTTCTTCCCCTTGGGAACATTCATCCTCGGATGTAGATTAAGCATACTGAAAGGCTATGGGAAGAACTACAATCCCAAAATTGAATGACCATAGCTGAAAACTGACAGAGTGACTGACTCCAGACTGATTTACTTGACTGAACTGAGTTCATGAAACATACATTCATGCTATAACATGAAAGGAGAGAGACATGGACTTGACATGAAACTTAATAGAGTACTAATAAGGAAAATGGTACCTCATATGGAAATAGAGTCGAAAGGAAAAAGATACGAGTATCTAGCCATCATATTTGCTTCGGCTTCCGCTCCTTCATTAAGCTGATTTCTCCGCAAAACTTTCATTTAAGCTAATTCTTTGTTCCTCAACTTACTAACCTGAAGATCAAGGATCTCAACCGGCATATTCTCATAAGTAGGGCTATCCTTCAAACTAATGCTTTCTACAGGAATAACTAAGGCTGGGTCGCCAATGCACTTCTTCAACAGAGATGCATGAAAAACTGGATGCACCAAAGCTGACTTTACTGGTAGCTCCAACTTATATGCCACCTTGCCAACTCACTTAAAAATATTATAAGGACCAATATAGCAGGGAGTAAAACTTCCCTTCTAATCTAATCTCATCACTTTCTTTATGGGAGACACCATCAGATACAATCATTGACTTCAAACTCAAGATCTCTTCGCCTAACATCCGTATAATATTTCAAAGACTCTAAGTTGTTCTCATCCTTTGTATAATAAGCTGAACTTTCTTCATAGCCTCATGAACTGAATTGGACCCTATCAATGCAGCCTCACCTACCTCAAACTATCCAATAAGTGACATACACCTCTGCCTGTAAAGAGCCTCAAACTGAGCTATCTGAATATTGGAGTGATAACTATTATTGTAGGAAAACTCGATGAGAGGTAAGTGATCATCCCATATACCCTTGAAATCAATCACACACGCTCGCAACAAGTCCTCAAGAGTCTGAATGGTCCACTCGGCCTAGCCATCTGTCTGTAGGTGAAAAACCATGCTAAGCTTCACATGGTACCAAGGCCCTTTTGAAACAACCTTCAAAAATAAAAGGAGAACGGAGTACCCCTATCCGAGATGATGGATAGAGGAACTCCATGAAATTGAAACAACTCCTGAATGTACAATCTAGCATAATCCTCAGCTGAATCGGTAGTTTTGACTATTAGGAAATGGGTTGATTTGGACAACCTAACCACAATCACCCATATAGAGTTATACAGTCAACGTGTAAAAGGAAAACTTGTAATAAAGTCCATACTGATCTCTTCCCGCTTTCAATTAGGAATGCTAATATCCTGAAGCATACCTCCAGGTCTCTGATGCTTAACCTTCACCTGTTTGCAATTTAGACAATTAGCCACAAACTCCGGTATGTCCTTTTTTCATTCCATTCCACCAAGAGACTTCCCATAGATCATGGTACATCTTGGTGGCATCTGGATGGATAGAGTATCGAGAGACATGATCCTTGCTCAACATTCTCTTACTCAAGTCATCTATCATCGGCACACACAATCGGCCCTGATATCAGAGTACACCATCTCCCCCTTGGGAGAAAACATCCACTTTCGAATTCCAAACTGCTTCCTTCACTTTCACTAGGATAGGATCCTCATCTTTCCTAGCCTTTACTTTCTTCACCAATGAAGATTCTAACCCATTCTAAATGATAACACCACCATCCGTTGAATCTGTAAGCAAACCCCTAAATGAGCAAGCCTATTGAAATCATTCATCAACATCTTTCTCCCATTCTCAACATTAGAGACACTCTCCATGGACAGCCTACTAAGAGTATCTGCCACTACATTGGTCTTGCCCGAGTGATAAATGACACTCATGTCATAGTCTTTGAGAAGCCATCTCCTCTATCACAAATTCATGTCCTTCTGAGTAAAACACGTGCTGAAGGCTATTATGATCCATGAACACATACAATGCACCCAATAAAAATAGTGCCTCTAAATATTCAAAGAAAACACCACAGCTGCCAACTCTAGATCATGCGTCGGATAATTTTTCTCATGAGTCTTAAGCTGTCTAAAGGTATATGCAATGACCATACCATGTTGTATCAACACAAAATCGAGATCAACCCTACAAGCATCACAATACACAACAAAGCTATTCTTGCCCTTCGGTAGGGTCAATACTGGGGTGAAAGTGAGTCGAGTCTTTAACTCCTGAAAACTCTTCTCACAAGTATCCGACCACTGAAATTTCACCTTTTTGGATCAACTTAGTCAATGGTGTTGAAATGGATGAAAATCCCTCTATGAACCTCCTATAGTAGCCAGATAAACTAAAAAGCTTCTAATATCTGTAGGACTGACAGGTCTAGAAAAATTCTTCACCACTTCTATCTTTTGAGAGTCTATCTGCATACCCTCTCTAGACACTACATGACCTAAAAATGCTACTCAGTTCAGCCAAAACTCAGACTTGCTAATTTTAGCAAACAACTGACGATCCTTAAAAGTTAGCAACACAATCCTTAAATGAGCGGCATGCTCTTCCTCAGTTCGAGAGTATATGAGAATATCATCTATGAATACAATCACAAACATATCCAAATACTACTTGAACACCGTGTTCATCACACCCGTAAAAGTTGCAAGAGCATTCATTAGTCCAAAAGACATAACTACGAACTCATAGTGACCATACCGAGTCATGAAGGCTATCTTCGGGATGTCACTCTCCCTAACTCAGAGTTGATGATAACCAGATCCGAGGTCTATCTTAGAAAAGCAATTTTCACCTTGAAGTTGGTCAAACAGGTCATCAATCCTAGGGAGGGGATACTTATTCTTGATCGTGACCTTGTTCAACTATCGATAATTAATGCACATCCTAAGGGAACCATCCTTCTTCCGATCAAAGAGAATTGGAGCACCCCATGGGAACTTACTAGGCCTAATGAAACTCTTATCTAGGAGATCCTTCAACAACTCTTTCAACTCCTTTAGCCCGGCTAGATCCATTTTGTAAGGAGGAATAGATATGGGTTACGTATTAGGGAGGAGGTCAATGCCAATGTCAATCTCTCGCTTGGGAGGGACTCTTGGTAGATCATCTGAAAACACCTCCAGATACTTACATATAACAGGAACTGACCGAAGAGTCGAAGTTTCAAAGGTAGCATCCTTAACCCAAACTAGGTGATATACACAACCCTTAAAGATCATCTTCCTGGTCTTGAGGTAGGAAACAAAGCCACCTGTACAACTGAACTATCCTTCCACTCTAGGAGTGGTTCACCTGAAAATCGAAACTCTATCGTATGGTTTTACAATTGACTGAAGCATAACAAGAATGTAACCAATCCATACCGAATATAACATCAAAATTGGTCATATCTAACTCCCCTAAGTCAGCTGAGGTTTGTTTCTGAAGAATCATGATAGGGAAATTTCTATATACTCGTCGAGCTAAAACTGACTTACCGACAGGAGTAGAGACTGAGAAGGGTTCTAATAGGATTTTTGGACTGACTCCAAAACAAACAGCAACATAAGGAGTCACAAAGGATAATGTAACCCCCAAATTTAACAATGCATACACAACAAGATGGAATACTCGCAACATACCAATAACCACATCGGTTGAGCACTCCTACTCCTGACGAGATGACGAGAATATGTTTTGGCGCTATCCACCCACAGCTCTAGAAAAGGTGCCTTGCTGAGATGGTGAGCTGCTAGAGCTGCTGAACTAGTGGTTGGGGTGTGTACCCTACTATCACCCTATCTGGCTAAAGGGCAATCCCTGAGTCTATGTCCAAGTTTTCCATACCCGAAATAAGAATCTGAGCCAACTAAGCATCGCATAGGATAGTTCTTTCTTCACCTTACTTAGGAAGGAAAGCTGCGCTCCCCTGCCATGCTCCCTGGCCTCTAGAGCCTAATACTCTACCCCTATGATCACATTTGGGTCTAGACAAAACACTAGCTGATGATGGAGCTGTAGCTGATTATCTCTGGAAGGTCTAAGGGTGATGTCTACCATCGAATCTCTGTTGTAACTGCTCATATCACCCTGTCCTGGCGCTCTTGGCGTCTCTCTTTTACTCTTTCATCTGCTCCGCCTCAATCTGCTGGGCAATATGATCAGCCACGAGAAACCTATATCATTGATCAACATTGCGATCCTGCACTCTTTGACCAATGAATCTGCCACTCAATTCATGACTTGCTCAGACGAGCCCTCGGATCAGCAGCCAGTGCATACTGATCTTGGGTATATTTATATGCCCAAGTGATACTCAAATGCGTCATTTTTGCCTTGTTTATCCAAAAATATTTGTACATTCTCATGTAAATTATAGGAAAGTGTGAATTTATACTAACCAACATGATTAGCGTTGTTTTGCAGGAAAAATGTACTTTTATGGAGCTAAGA
>JACEIK010003006.1:141391-184230 GCA_018107945.1 Datura stramonium
CCCGGCACTCTCCACTAGATTGTACGGTTTTCTCTAGGTGGGGACTACTCTTGTGCAACAAAAGGAGCCTCTACCTTTGACTCATTACTGCCTCTTTCCTCTTCACTCTGGGTCTCCCCTGACCCTTCTTTAGCATTGGAGTCGCTCCCTGACTTTTGTTGTTCCTCTCTAACTCCCTCTTCAGATTGGGAAGCTTGAGTAGATGTGGCAGTGGTTGCTTCATCTTTGGCCTTTGCTTTTGCCCTAGTGGTTCTGGTTACATCGGTGTCTGAGGTATCTACTTGATACTCCTCGATTGAACCACTAGGTAAGTCTCCTGCCTTGTCAGACTCCGAGTCAGTTGGTTCATTAATTAGTATCCTTTGGGCTTTTGTTTTGTCTTCCCTACATTTGTATTTCATTGTACCTGTAGAGAAAGAAGTTAGCATTTTATTTTTTGAAAAAGAATAATTAGAAAGGAGATATTCTAAATTTCATCACGGGTCCTCACTACGAGTCGTACCATGAAGGTACAACTTATGAGAAGTCCCAGAGTTGCAACATTTGTCAGTACGACTCACAGGTGCGACTCATACCATAAAGGTATGATCCGTACTATGAATCGTCTGATGAAGCCCGACATTACTATTTTTCTAAATTTTTCCACGACTCATGGTACGACCCGTAGGTCGATTCCACGAGTCGTAAGAAGGACATTTTCATGCAACTATGCTCATTTTGGTAGCACGAGTGCTCAGTAAGTCTCGTAGTGGCAACCTACGGTCCGTATTGTGCCTCATACCACTTCAAATTTTCTTTGCTCAGTTTTCAAGGATTCTTTTCAATTTATAGGGTACTCAGATTTCCCCTCAGCTTTAAGCACATCAATGAATCAGTTTAACCCAAGCCCAATCCTCCCCTTTTAACCTACTAACCGTAACTCATTAAGTTTCAAAACCTCAATTCATCTAGAATCTAGCATCCTTTTAGTCGAAGAAGCACAGTAACAACACCCTGATCATTGCTATTTTCAAAATCAAATTTGAAGGATAGTGACTAACTCATAGGGGTTTTGACACCATCAACCTCAATATGTGACTCTTAACAATGTTTAACATAACACACTTACTTGATTCATGATTTATCAACTGTAAATAATAGATTAGGGTTTTCTAAGCTTGGGTCGAGCAAGAATTTTGCTTTCTCCTTCAGTGTTTTTGAGTTACGGGTAGGGGAAGTGAGGTTGAGTTGTGTGTTTGAATGCTTGAGTGTGGGATAAGGGGTTTATAGGGTTTAAATAGGGAAGGGAAATTTTTTTAAAAAATTAGGCCGAGTCGGGTATTAATGCCAATTTTAACCCATCACGACTCGTACCACGAGTTGTAGGAAGAACCTACGGCTTGTCCCTTGGACTCGTATGAAACTTGTTAATGAAAACATACCTGGCAACCTATGAATACATCCTATGACTCGTACCATCAAGGTACGGTCCGTAGGTTGAATCGTAGGTCAGAGCTGGGGATTATTTTTTTCTGAACCTCACCACGACTACTGCTACGACTCGTAGGGTCTCATCACGGGTCGTACTGAGAGCCATAGAAGCTGATGTTTTAGCCTCCTATTTTAAATTTCCCTGCACACTGAGCACACATTAGTTCAATAACTTGGGTTGCCTCCCAAGAAGCGCTTGATTTAACGTTGTGGCACGATGGAGGTAGCCTGGTTACTTAGACTTCACCAATCTACCACTTGGGTTTCCTACTAAGAAGTGTCTAATTTAATGTTGAGGCACGACGCAAATCTCTTGACTACTCAGAATTCATCAAGTGATTCATACTCATCCTCTAGTGCTGATATCACACTAAATTCCTTGGGTTGCTTCATTGTCTTGCAGATGTTGAATATGACCTCTTCTTGATTCAGCCTAAACTTCAACAGACCAACTTCCACATCTACTAGAGCTCTTCCGATAGCAAGGAATGGTCACCCCAAAATGATAGGGAGCTCATAATCAACCTCGCAATCCAAAATCACAAAGTCTGTTGGGAATATAAATTTATCTACCTTGACAAGCACATTGATCAGGATGCCCACCGGCTTCTTAACTATTTTGTCCACCATCAATAGTCGCATGTTGTTCGGTGTGGGGGCTCCCAATCCTAATTTCTTGAATACAGCCAAAGGCATCAAATTAATGCTAGCTCCCAGATTATAGAGTGCCTTTGCGAACTCGACATTGCCAATCATACATGGTATAATGAAGGCACCTGGGTCCTCCTTTTTTTGTGCTAAGACCCTTGTAGCTATGGCACTGTAGTGATTCACATTGTCAATAGGTTTATAACTCACATATCTCTTCTTTTTCACCGGGTCCTTCATAAACTTTGCATATCCTGGCATCTTCTCCAATGCTTCGACCAATGGTATGTTCACAGACATGTGCTTAAGCATTGAAAGGAATTTCTGAAACTTACAATTCTCCACCTTTTTCTTCATCCTTTGGGGGAATGGTGGTGGTGGTCATGGGATAGCTTTTTGCAGTTGCGTTGCCCCTTGATCCATGTCAGGTTCCTTGTCACCTCTCGGGGCCTCTTGCAACTCACCAATCTCTTTCTCAACACTTGTATCATCATCCTCCATTATGCTCTCTTTCTTCCATTCAACTTCAACTGGAAACGGGGGGTCAACTATGGTTTACCACTCCTAGTCATCCCTGCCATACAATGTGCATCATTCTTCGGATTTTGGACAATGTTGCTAGGTAGTGTACCCTTTTGTCTAGGGTACATTGATGCTAAAAGTTGCCCAAGTTGGTGTTCAATTTTCTTGATGGCGGTAGCATGAGATTCCACTTTTTGACCCATACTTGACAAGTCACCTCGGATCTCCTTTAGCTAATCATTAGTGGATCTTACCATCTTCAATATCTCGGCCATCATGCTTTCCAACTTTGATTGCCCAGCCTCCCCTTTCATGCATTTGGAGGCACATAAAATCCTGCCCGGTCATTGGGATATCCAAAATTTCGCCTCTAATCTCCTTCACGCTCACAACCTTGGCTCTTGTCTCTGAACCCATTTCTGTCATAGTTATCTCTATACTGGTTCCGACCTTGATTTCCCGAACCTTGGCACCAATTGTCTTGTTCAGACGCTTGAGCGTTGGTTCAGAAACCTGCCATCTAGCTATCCAAGAAGTTTGCCTCCTCCTTAGAATCAGAGTGATCACCTCCTTTCTCCCTTCCTTGAGTACCCACTGCATTGACCTGTTTGGCTCCGACTATTGACCTGTTTGGCCTGACTCCATAACATGCTTTGTCAGCAAGTCCTGGGATATGCACATATGAGCCAACTCCTGGTCGTACTCTTCTTATTTTCTTTGTTAGTCTACAGTCAAACAACCAACATATGTGTCTACCACTGCATCATCCTCCCTCATGCCAACCCTGTTTGTCTTGGGGTCACCCTGTTATGGTGGCCGCTTGCTCCCGTGTGTGACTCATCAATGCTCCTCCGCCTATCGTGTGTGCTACAACTTTGGTGATATTTTTCAGAGACCTGTAAAAGATTTCCAAGAAACTATCATTTGGGATTTTGTGGTTAGGGCACTTAGTCAACCTTTTTTTGAATCTCAACCAAGTTTCATTAAGTGCCTCAATTTTAATCTCAATAAAATTATAGATCTCATCTTTTAGCCGCAGCATCCCGGGATGGGGGAAAGAATCTCTCCAAAAGGCCTCGTTTTAAGCTCCTCCAGTTCGTTATGGAGTCGTTGGGCAACCTTGATAACCACAGTAGCTTCCCTGATAGAGAAAAAGGGAAGAGTCTGAGCCGTATTACATCCCGCTTACTCCGGGCAACATGTACGCCTTGCATATTCCTAATGAAGTTCATTAAGTGCAGATTGGATAGCCATCCATGAATGAATTACCAAACACCCCTTTCATATTTAGTAACTGAATCATGGTGCTTGTAATGCCGGAATTTTTCCCCAGCGGGCAATGGTGGCTGCAAAATTGCTCTAGTCGACCCGACTCCATCAATTTGGGCCATCATCATCATTAAATAACTGAGGGAAACCATGAGCTCGTTTCCTCCTTTGTCGACCAACATTTACCACTTCATCTCTTTCATCTTTCATGTTGTAGTGCAACTTGCCTAGCTTCTTCACAATGCAGGCTTCTCTTTGCTTGTGGTTCCATCTCTATGCTCTTTCGATTTCTTGATTTAGTGGAGCAAGGGGATTCTCTACTCCGAGTGCCTGGCATTCACCTGATAATGCCTTGTGGGTATCAAAAACAAAAATTAAATGTAATAAGGAAATAACTACCAAAAAGATAATTACAAGCTAATAACGCAGTTTCAGCCGTATTCCTGAAACGGTGCCACTTTTTGATAACTCTCAAATCACACCTCTTACTTGCGAGAAGTAAAAGGACGTTGTCAATAAAGAACCCAACTAGAGTTTGGGGTCGAACCTACAGGGAATAGGGAGAACTAGATTATAGCCATGGTAATTGAAACTGCAGTAGCTACTTCAAAATAGGGATTCTAAAGAAACCACTAATAAAAACAAGTATCAAAATTTAACATGAGTCAATATTAAAGGATACCTAGGTTTGTGTTCCCACAGTTCATAACTGCTTTGGGTGTACACTGTGATTTTCACTAATACTTACTTATAGAACTGATAATCCAGTCATCTCAAACAGCTGACCAGGTCCCTATTGAATGACTATATTCAGTTACTCGGACCAAGTCTCATGAGTGGAGCTTCAAACTATCCGTTATCACTAAGTTCCAGATTTAACCATCCTACTACCACAACTCAAGTTAATACAATGATTATCAAAATCAAGGCTCTGTTGTAATTTCTTTCCTAATCTCTACCCTTGACCGAAGCAAGTAAAGAAATTAGGTAGGTCCTAACGTTGTGCACCAAGAAACGCTTAAGTATGAAGAGAATACAATATAAGTATTTGTATTGGCTTTAAGATCACTTGTGTAACCCCAACTTGTTAATCCACCATGACCTCACCTAGCTATGGAGGTTTTAGCCTCTCATAGTTGTGAGGTTGTTAATTGTATTCATGATTAAGAACATAAATCAATACTTACAAGAATGAATGAGAAACCTTTTAATTATTTAGCAAAATCTTGAAGAACAAGTAGCAAGAAATAAGAAAATTTAAGAAAAGGTTTTTCTCAAAGTTGAATCAACTCAATTCCCCTCTACAAATCTCTTTCTTCCTTGTCTTTTTTGTGTCTTTCTTACTTTTCAATGATTGTCTCTAGAAAAATAAAACTTAAAACGTATCTATATAGACACAAGAATCCTTTTCCTAGGCTAACTAGATTTAATTTCATATCCGTGCCGCAGTCCTCATGGGCCATGTTACAACCCGTAGAAGCTTGCAATGACCCGGGTAGCTTCTGTCGTACCTTGCATTGTTGGATGAATATTTCTAAGTGTTGATCCTAGTAATGATTTGTACCTCCCTCATATGACCCGTGACTGAGCTCGCATGGTTTGATTCCCGAATCTTTTGAATTCTTCTGGGTTCATTGGCACTATCATGGTAAGAATTTTACCTTCTTCCCATGGGTCGTACTATCTTTCCGTAGCAGGATTCAAAGACCTATGCAAATTTTCTGGATCATGTCATGATTTCATCCCCATGGCTCGTACCAGCTTGGTACGACCCGCATCGGTGACTCTATTACTGTACTTTCCATTAGCCTTTATGTAGCTTTTAACGACCATTAGTATGACTCGTACGTCCTTCTTACGACTTGTACTGTGCTAAGAGCACATTCTGCATCTTTCAGGCTTTCTTTTTGTAATTTTTCGATTCAACACTAATTCATCCTACAAACTAAAGGAAAAGTTCCTTATATCCACATAAACACACTCTAAGTCCATGCTATTTTTAGTTTTGAGCGGTGAGATAGTGTTTTAAATCCACAACACATTATCCCCAAACCTTTCTGAAATGATTGCCAAAATCTAGCTAGAAACTGTGTCCATCTGTCTCGAGATGATAGATGCTGGAACACCGTGCATTCGGGACTAACATAAAACTTGGCATAATCATCGGTTGGCAAACGAGTCCTGAGCCGACAGAAAGCATTATTTCGTCAACTCATTGGTAATCACCCAAATAGAATCAAATTTGCATCTTGTACAGGGTAGTCCTGTCACAAAGTCCATAATTACTGCCTCCCATTTCCACATACAGATAGCTATCTCCCCGAGATAGCCGCCAAAGTTTCGATGTTTAGCTTTTACCCATGGGCGCTACGGCATTATGCTGTACCCGGCTAATCTTCTTTTATTCGAGGCCACCAGTATATCTCTTTTATGTCATGGTACATCTCCGTTGAACCTGGATGAAGAGAGTAACGAGAGTAGTGTACTGCCATAATCACAAGGCGGAGCCCTACTACATCCTGGAACGCAGAGCTACCTCTGCACCTTAAAACCCCGTCTTTGGTTATCTTGAATGGTTTAGCACCTCTAGTCATCCCTGCCATACAATGTGCATCATTCTTCGGATTTTGGACAATGTTGCTAGGTAGTGTACCCTTTTTTCTTGGGTACATTGATGTTAAAAGTTGCCCAAGTTGGTGTTCAATTTTCTTGATATGTAGCATGAGATTCCACTTTTTCACCCATACTTGACAAGTCACCTCGGATCTCCTTTAGCTAATCATCAGTGGATCTTACCTTCTTCAACATCTCGGCCATCATGCTTTCCAACTTTGATTGCCCAGCCTCCCCTTCTCATGCATTTGGAGGCATTACACATCCTACCTGGTCATTGGGATATCCATCATTTTTGCTCTAATCCCTCGCGCTCACAACCTCTTGTCTCTGAACCCATTTTTGTTAAAGTTATCTCTATACTGGTTCCAACCTTGATTTCCCGAACCTTGGCGCCAATTGTCTTGTTCAAATGCTTTGGCGTTGGTTCGGAAACCCGCCACCTAGCTATCCAAGAAGTTTGCCTCCTCCTTAGAATCAGAGTGATCACCTCCTTTCTCCCTTCCTTGAGTACCCACTGCATTGACCTGTTTGGTCTGACTCCCATAACATGCTTTGTCAGCAAGTCCGATATACATATGAGCCAACTCCTCGGTCGTACTCTTCTTCTTTTCTTTTCAAGTTTAGTATAATCACAAAACCAACAACATATGTGTCTGCCACTACATCATCCTCCCTCGTATGCCAGGCCCTATTTGTCTTAGTCACCCTGTCAAGTATGGTGGCTGCTTACTCCTGTGTGACTCATCAATGCTCCTCCGCCTATCGTGTGTGCTACAGCCTTGGTGCTATTTTTCATAGACCTGTAAAAGATTTCCAAGAAACTATCATTTGGGATTTTAGGTTGGGCACTTAGTCAACTTTTTTGAATCTCAACCAAGTTTCATGAAGTGCCTTCAATTTTAATCTGTCGAAAATTATAGATTCCATCTTTAGCCGGCAAAGATCCCGATGGGGAAAGAATCTCTCCAAAAGGCCCGTTTAAGCTCCTCCAAATTATTATGGAATGGGCAAACTCACTGACCACAGCCTCCCATAGAGAAAAGGGAAGATTCTTCGGTTACATCCTGGCTTACCCGGGAAACCTGTACGCCTTGCATATTCCTACGAAGTTCATATAGAGATTGGCGTCATCCGCTGAATGACCACTAAACACCCCATATTTAGTAACCAATCATGGTGCCTTGTAATGTCGGCCTTTTCCTGCCGTGGCAATGGTGGTGGCATAATTGCTCCAATCTCACCCGACTCTATCAATGTCAAGGCCATCATCATCATTAAAGAACTGGTGGGAAAATCCATGAGCTGTTTCCCTCCCTTGTCGACCAAAGATTTACCACTTCATCTCTTTCATCTTTCAGAGATGTTGTAGTGCAGCTTTCTGCTCCAATTTTTCACCCACGCAGGCTTCTCTTGCTTGTGGTTCTCCATTCTATGCAGTGCTCTTTTCGGATTTCTTGATTTAGTGGAGCAAGGGATCTCCTCTACTCCGAGTGCCCTGCATTCACCGGATAAACAGGGGTATCAAAACAAAAATTAAATGTAATTAAGGAAATAACTACCAAAAAGAATTACAAGCTAATAACCTAAGTTTCACTGTATTCCCCGGCAACGGCGCCACTTTTTATAACGCTCAAACCAATTTTAGTTAAGGGAGAAGCGGACGTTGTCAATAAAGAACCCAACTAGAGGTTGGGGTCGACCCACAAAGAATAGGGAGAACTAGATTATAACCGGTAATTGAACTTGTGAGGTGGTTACTTCAAAATAGGGGATTCTAAACGAAATCAATAATAAAAACAAGTATCAAAATTCTAATATTGAGTCAATATTAAAGGATACCTAGGTTTGTGTTCTATGAGTTCATAACTCGCTGGGTGTACACTCGCATTTCACTTTATTACTTACTTAGAGAACTAATAACTTAGGTTCATTCAAACGACCTAATTGCATCTATTGAATATCATAATACCACCAACAATTTCATGAATGAGCCAAATACTCTGAAGATTACTATGTTCTCAGATGAGAATTATCCTGCTACCAAGAATCTGTTGGATATAATAATATTTAGGCACTGGTGGTTTGTTGTAATTTTTTCTAATCTCTGCATGATTTTGACCTAAGTAAGTACAATTTAGTAGGTCCTAATGTGGCCACCATGAATTAGCAGAAGAGAATATAACATGGAAGATGGTATTGTTTTAGATCACTTGAAATCTCTGACTTGGAAAGAATCTCACTCAGATTCCCACAACTCAGAGTGAGGAGGTTTAGTCATAGTTATGAGGTTGAAAGAATTGTATTCATGACAAGAATTATAATCATATTTACAGAAATGAATGAGAAAACTATAATTATTTTATGTACCCAGCTCACAACATGAGTAGTGAACAAGATAATTTAAGAGGCATGGTTTTTCATTGGTGCTGAACTAAATTCACCTCTATAAATCTCTCTTCTTCTTTTTTCCGGTCTTTTCTTTTTTATGTCTTTTCATTTTTCATGATTGTCTATATGTACCAATTCAAAACCTGTATTGAGGTGTGGACAGAATAATCTTTTTGAATAATTGAATAATACTTTCCATATTTGGTAAGCCACAGTCGTTTACGTGAGGCCAAGAAGATGACCTGTAGTAGCTTCATTAATCATAAAGCCTTGTCATATTTCGGCATTGAGCTGGGCATAATTTTTTCTAAGTGTTGGGATCCTTAGTACGATTTGTACCTCATCTAACTGGCATTTGAGTTTCGGCATGGCTTGATCTGAAATCTTTGAATTTTCCAGTTCATTGCGACTATCACTGGTACGAATTGCACCTTTTCCATGGTCAACATTATCTTTCAGTAGGCAGATTCAAAGACTTATAATTTTCTTGATTCTATGCTACGATTTCATCCCCATACTACCAGTCTGGCACACCGCAGGAGACTGGCACATTGGTACTTCCTAATTTAGGCCTTCAGTTTTTCACTGAACACTGCATGACTTGTATCCTTCTTACCACTTGCATCTATAAAGCTTTTGAGCTTGCATACTCTGTAGACTTTCAGGCTGCAACTTTTGATTCAACACGTATTCATCTTATTGATCAGGTATGAAAAGTTCTTATATCTAAATAAATATATCTGGTTCATGTTATTTTTGTGTGATGTAGAGTAGTATGGTAATCCATACCAATGATTTATCCTCAAAACTTTCTAAATGATTGCCAAATTTAGCTAGAAATCATGTCCATCTGTTCTTAGATGAGAGATGCTGGAACACTATTTCGGACGAATGATGCATCTGGGGCATGAATTATTTGCTGAGAACGGGAATTGAGCTGACAGAGTGTTAGTTTATTTCGTCAACCCATCGGCATCACCTGCACTGAATCAATTGTATTCTGCACAGTAAGAATCTGTCAGAAGTCCATTTAATACTGGGCTTTCTCCTGATGGATACAAAAGATGGGGAGTAGCCATTCTAGATAGGTCGCCAGGTTTTATTGCTTGAAGGCATTTTGTTGGCACTTACAGATGAGTATCTGGCTTTCACACCTCTTCATTCTGCTACCAAGAGATTCTTTTATGGTCGCATATGATCGCTGAACTGAATAAAAAGATATGAGAGTATGGCCTTCTACCATGTGACCTGTTGTGGAGCTCACACATCTGGAGTTAGAGGCACCACTTGAAAACCCTGCCTTGTTATTCTGTTAATGACCACCTTGAGTGAATCTTACCTTCAGTTGTGTTAAATGAGAATTTTCAGACGCTACCGCTTTTATCAATCATCAGGGATGATATTGAAACATTTGAATGATATTCTTATTGATCTTCGACTCAATGGTCTGAATATGAACCGTTATCATACTTTCGGTCATTTTCGTTATTTGGCCTGTGATGTGCTGGCAAAGGTCATAAAAGAGATCGTGATATATGGACTTATGAGGATAGTTTTCTCTGATATATTGTACTTTGATCGATAGTTTTTCGACAACTTGAAAGCTTATTTGTAAGTTTTGCTAGGATTTGTATATAGGTCAAGAGGTTTTAGAGTACTGATGTGTATTATATATGGCCTGGGGAAAGACTTGGCTCAAGAGCTGGAGTCCAGGTAGTGGCTGAGGCTGGAGAGTCTCACAGAGGCAATGAGGTCACACTTCCTCTAGATATGCTGGACACTTTTGCTCTTTGATTTATTTGCTGTTGAAGCCCAACACACGGACCCTGTGGTTCCACCGCCAAAGCCTGCATGTTGTGGATCCTTGATGTTATATCAGTTATAAGAGCCATCCATAGAGTGGAAGGGAAAGTGACATTTTAAAGTTATTCTTCCTTCGATTACGCGAAACGTTGTCCAAATTTAAATTAACTTCAAGTATTGGGTTCAAGCCCAGAGAGCATTACTACGGAGTTACTTTCTTGAAATTCGCTAGGAAAATCATAACCCCGCCGAGTAGAAGTTGTCACTTCTCCCAAATTGATTCTTATGCCCTGGCTGTGCTTCAAGTAAGCATTTCTCCTTCAACTCTCAAGAAATTATACGTTTACGGCCGTATTTTGTTAAGTTGAATACAGTTAGCTAGTATTAAAAGTTATTTGATTGATGAATTGGCATTAAACTAGTCTCATTCTCCCGCACATACTACAGCTTTTTGAAAAGCTATTTAATACAAATTGGAACTCGCCGCTTAATCAGGAATCGGCGACCCAGGTATGTTAAGGCAATGTTGACAAGTTAGTTTCTTTAGTATTGTAATTTAGTTTAAACTGCAGAGAACCAGAGGGTATATCTACTGATTCGTTGGTTCATTGTTGAGACTTATTCTATGTTAAGCTTCTGGATTGACTTTGCTCTGTATATTTCCCATAATCAACCCGTACACAGCCATTTGCCGACGCCTGTCAGCTGATGACGTCGGTCAAGGAGCAGTGCTGTCCACGAGGGATGAAAATGGGGTCTGAGGGCCTCATACGTTGCATTCCATGGTTGACTATTATATTCCATATCAGCACCACACTCATTTGTTTCTGGTGCCTGAGGTAATATATTAGAGAGTCCAATTAGATCAGACAAAAGCTATAAGTGTAGGGGCTGAGCGGGCTCAGTTGCAGACCCAAGGGACCGTGAGGATGACTATAGTTATTAGATGACCTGTGACCTTGTTAGGGTATATAGATTGAAATGTACTCGCCAGGGCTTGTAGGCCCCGGGTGGGTTATTCTGTGCTAGTTGTACCTTCCGGCTTATGGGATTACAAGTAAGTGTCTTTGTTTGCATTAGTACCGATAGATAGCAGGAAGTTCAGCCTTATTCAGTAGTATATCTATTCTTTTATCTGGCTATTTTTAGTTTCCTTTTAGTCTATCCAGTTATTTATGAAGTTACTTGCCTTACATATTCAAACAAACCTGTATTGACGCCTTCAGTACCACATTACATGCCGGTAGGTGCGGATAGACATGAATCGTGACCTTTAAGCCAGCCGATTAGAAGCGCACAATTCTTTCCTCTGGAGCTAGTTAGAAGGTTTACTATTTTACTTATACAATTTATGGGTGTGGTTTGGGCCCTATTTCGACCATTATATCACCCTAAGAGCTTGCAGATTGCTCGCATTTCCGGGTTAGCTGTTGCTGGCTGTGTGGGGCCCCGTATGCCATTTTACGTGTTGCCTGTGTAATTTGTTTAGTTAGTTAGCGAATTTGTTGGCCTTAGCTTAGTTCAGTGTTGGATTTACTTTATTGTTATAACTAGAAACCAGCGTGGCTCCTAAGGGTCGGTATAGGATTCTTGCTATTACCTATTTATGGTTAGCTGCTTTACAAAAAGTTATAAGGCCTTGTTGGCCGGGGTCAGTGGTTATAGTTGAGATATAGCCCATTGTTTTCTTGAATTGGGTTGCAGGCTTGCACCAAACGTGCATAGGCCAAATGAAAGTTAGTCAGACACTAGGTGCCAGCTTCATGCCTCCTGCTGTAAGTATGAAAAACTTGCATTCGAGCAGGTCATATCTCATGGAGTCTCGCAAGCCTTGCTAAATAGAGTCTTGTCTATGGATGTGTTATACACCACATTCCTATATATAGTAGTCATGAGACATGATGGGATGTTACTTCTTCTTCCAGTCGTGCTATAGAGCTATACGCATAGGATTGAGTCCCTGCTTACCATATATTCTGCTTGTCTACAAAGAAAATGTCGGACATACGACACCACGACTCCGGCAGGAATTTGGATGTTGGCAAGCCAGGAGGGCACTATTTGGGTGCCCAAGAGTCAGCCTGATCTGAGGGCGCAGAGTGAGACGCATCTTGGATCTCCCCAAAGCATTTTCTCACCTCCCCGTTAGAAACCGCCCAGAGCGGCAGATGAGTCGACACCACCTCGAGCAACTACTATACCGATACCATCAGAATAGGAGGTCAGGAGTTGTTTTTATATTAGCTCGGGACAAGGATGCAAAGCATCAACCAGTAGCACCTTTAGTTGTAGAGTCTTTTTGGAGACCTGAGAATGTGAGGGTCCTAGTATTTTCACACCGAGTCCCCCAGCTCGGCTGTGGACGAATTGAGATGAGGACCCTTAGGACTTTTTGGACTAGCTGCAGCGAATCTTTAGAGTAATGCATGATGCCGACACCTATGAGTTTGGTTGAGTTGGCAGTATTTCGATTGCGACGGGAAAAGATTATGGTACGATAGTTGGGAGAGGTCCCCGAGGCAGAGATGTGTTCCCACTCCAACTGCAGTTTTTTAGAGGCCCTTCCTAGACCACTATTTTCCAAAAGTAAAGAAACTGACAAAGTTCGTAGACTGGCCATGACTGAGAAGGGTTTGATGAGTGTTCGGGAGTATGCTATGAGATTTGACTCCTTGGGCCCGATACGCAATCGGGGCCTTTTGTAGATACTATGCCAGCCAGGGTGCACCGGTTCATTATGGGGCTACTTCTAGAGTATGTAGAGACTTGCATTACGACTACTCTACGAGAGGACATAGATATTGCCTGTTTTCAGGCATTTGCTTAGAATATTGAGGGAATAAGGCAGCGGCAGCGGGAGACAAGATAGGGAAAATCGGGAGCAACTCAGCAGGGCTAGACCTAGTGACACCAAAGCGGAGTTTGTGGTGACCTAGGGCGCGGCTATTAGGCACCAATCCAGAACCCTACCTCCACAGTAACAGCAGGGTGGTATCAGGCCGTTAGTAGTTAGGACCCGGTGAGCGCTCACGGCCATCGGGTTCGCAGCAGTTGAGAGGGTCAGAGCAAAGTAGATTCCCCATGCCACCTTGCCCTATCTGTAGTCGACATCATCTTGGGGCATGTAGGTACGATTATACAACGTGTTACAATATGGACAAGAGGTTTATCTGATGAGAGACTGTCCAGCCAAGGGTCAGAAAGTGATCGGGACCGACAGGACAGATCTTCAGTAGGGGTCACGTGCCCCTGCATTCCTAGCAGGGCGTAGGCCCGCCGGCCAAGGTGAGGCCGAGGTGGTGTTAGGGGTCTCTAGACCGGGCACCGGTCCAGTCACACTTAGGCCTCTTGTCGGGCGACAGGAGCTAGAGTCATTGCCGGATGTGGTGACAGGAAGTGCTGGATATCGTTTCGTTCTGTTTATGTTTTAATAGACCCAAGTTCCACTTTATTCTATGCACACTAGTAGCCCGAAATTTCAAAAGAACCGTCAGAATTGCTTCAAATGACCTTTTTCAGTGTCCACACCCATCTGTGATTCTATTATAGCTAAAAGGATCTTACTGTGCTGCACAATAGAGGTTGTTGGTCGCTGAGATTTAGATGATTTGGTGGAATTAGAAATGATCGATTTTGATGCAATTACAGGTATGGAATGGCTATGCCAATGTAGAATGGACCAAGACTGTCCGATTTCACTTTCTAAGGGAGGCAGCATGGGAGTGGAAATGCAGCCATGCCAAAAAGGTAGCTTTATATCCTATCTTCGGGCGAAAAAGTTGATAGCAAAGGGTTGCATCTATCATATTGTCAGGGGTTCGGATGTTCAAGAAGAATCCCTTGACTTTTCAGTCTATTCAGTAGTCAATGAATATCCAGATATATTCCCAGATGAACTTCCTGGTATTCCACCAGAACGGGAATGATTCGCTATCGACCTATTACTAGGTACTCACCTCTATATACATCTCTCTGTACTGAATGGCCTCCTGCTGAGCTCAGGGAAATGAAGGAAAAACTAAAATACCTTCTTGATAAAGGCTTCATCAGGACAAGTACGTCACCATGGGGTACACCAATTCGTTTGTAAGAAAGAAAGATGGCTCCTCCATGTGTATAGACTATCGACAGCTAAATAAAGTTACTACCATGAACAAGTACCCACTCCCCAGAATAGATGACTTGTTTGATCAGATAAGGGCGAGATACTTTTCTAAGATTGATTTGAGGTCGTGGTATCACCACCAGTGGCGTTCGAGAAAGGGATATTCCAAAGACCATTTTTAGGACCAGGAATGACTACTTTGAATTCCTAGTCATGTCCTACGGATTAACAAATGCCCCTGTAGTGTTCATGGATTTGATGAACAACATCTTCAAAGGCGTCATATCTTGGACTTGTTTATGATAGTATTTATTGATGATATTCTGGTATATTCTCATTCAGAAGCAGAACATCGAGATCATCTATGAATGGTGCTCCAAATTCTCAGGGATCGCCAATTATATGAAAAATTTTCTAAATGTGAGTTCTGCTGAATTTGTAACCTTTTTGGGCCATATTGTGTCAATTGTTGGTATTTAGGTTGATTCACGTAAAATTGGAGGCAAGAGACATGGCCTGCACTCCACAATCCCACTGTATGCGGTTTCCTGGGATTAGTCGGGTACTGCAAGTAGGTTTGTGAAGTGTTCGACCCACGCCGCTTTGGACCAAGTTAACCCAGTAGCACCTAAATTTCACTGATCAAGCATGTGAATAGAGTTTCAAAGAACTGAAGAACAGATTGACATTAGCGCTAGTACTAGCGTTTCCATAAGGATCAGAAAGTTATGTAGTGTATTTTGGATGCTTCAGGTGTTGGGTTAGGTGTTTTCGGATGCAACAAGGTAATTGCTGTTTCAGGCAAATGAGTAAGCATGAAAAGAACTATCTCACTCATGACCTGGAGTTAGAAGCAGTAGTTCACACCTTAAAAATCTGGAAACATTACCTGTATGGGGTACATGTGGATATTTTTATTGATCATAAGAGCCTCCAGTACATCTTTACATAGAAAGAGTTGAATCTTACTGCAGTCGTCGCCGGTTAGAACCGTTGAAGGACTATGATGTGAATATTTTATACCATCTAAGGAAGGCTAACATTGTAGCAAATGCTCTCAGTTGTGGATCTATGGGGATTTTATCACATTTAATGCACGAACAACGAGAACTGGCCCGAGAATTACACCCGTTAGCCGCCTTAGCCATCTGAATAATGGACTTGGTAGACAATAGGGCTATAATTTAGAATACAGTAGTATCGTCCCTGGTACTGGAGGTAAAAGAACAGTAGTATAAAGATCCTCATTCAGCACAGCTCAGAGATAAGGTATAGTAGAGAGAGAAGTAATCGCTTTTGAGGTAACCGAGACGGGGTCCCGAGATTTAGTGGCTCAGTCTTCAAGGCTTCGGATGTAGCAGGGCTCCTCCAACAGATTATGGCTGAGGTACACTATTCTCGTTACTCTCTTCATCCGAGTTCGATGAGAATGTACCATGACATAAAAGAAGCTTATTGGTGGCCTCGGAATGGAAAAAAGAGTATAGAAGAATTTGTAGCACAATGCCCTAATTCTCGCTGCCAGTAAAGGCGGAACATCAAGAACCCGATGGATTGACACAGGAGATAGCAGTGCCTATGTGGAAATGGGAAGCAATTAACATGGATTTTGTGATAGGATTATCCCGTACCGTACACAGATTTGATTCCATCTGTAATATTGATATTTGATCAGTCAATCATTCTACCAAGACTATCTTCTCAACCGAGGACTATGCTGAATTGTATATCAGAGAAATAGTTCGATTGCATGGTGTCCCAGTGTCAATCATTTCTGACAGAGGAGCACAATTCACAGCAGATTCAGCAGTCATTACAGTAGTAAAAGGCTTTGAACACAGCACCGAGTACGGCCTTCATCCAAATAGATGGCCAAAGTAACGTACACCAGGTTTATGATATGCCAGAGCATGTGTGTTAGACTGGGAGTAGTTGGAATGAACATTTACCTTATTAAATTTTCTACAACAATAGTTACCATTCGGCAATTTAGATGATGCCGTACGAGGCCTTATATGTAAGGTAGTTCAGCTCTATTGGCTAAATTGAGGTTGGAGAATCAGGTTAATGGAACCAGACATAATCCACCAGTCGGAGGAGAAAGTAAAGCTTATCAGAGAGCACTTGCTTACAACTTAGAGTCCTTAGAAATCTTACTTTGATGTTCATAGGGATCTGGAATTCAATATAGACGACTGGCATTTCGAAAAGTCTCACCAATGAAGGGCATAATGAGGTTTGATAAAAAGGGAAAGCTTAGACCAAGGTTTATTGGGCCGTATTGAATCCTCTAGAGAATAGGCCAGGTGGCATACGAATTATATTTGCCTTTAGAGTTAGAATCTATTCACCTGGTCTTTCATGTATCTATGTTGCGTGAAGTACATAGGGATCCATCCCGATTTGTTCCAATGAGGACGTTCATATTACTAAGGAGTTGGCCTATGGAAGAAGTTCTAGTGGCCATATTAGATCGGTAGGTTCGTAGGTTGAGAACAAAAGACGTCGGCTCTGTTAAGGTACTATGGAGAAAAACAAGAATAGGAAGAGATGACCTCGGGAAGCCGAGACCTACGAGATCCAAATATCCAATTGTTCCAGGGTTAGTCCATATGCAGATAAGGTAGTTCTTGATTCAGTTGTTGTTTTATGATTTATGATATTTATATTATTTAGTTGACTACAATCTTGTTGTAAAAGAGCTGCTATAGTGTCATGCGAGATATCCGAATTGGACTTTTCTGTGTTTGTGGTTTCTGGGATAGTCCATATTACAAGGGAGACTCTACCAAAATTTTTCTAGAACAATAGCTAAAAGAGTTAAACTCCTGTAAGTTGAATTTGACATTCGAGGATGAATGTTCCTAATGGGGGGAGGATGTTATAACCCATAAGTTTATATTGTGCAAGCCGCGGTATTCGCACGTTAGTCAAAGAGTTTTAGAGTACGACGCATATGAAAAGTACCCCGAAAAGGTCGAATGAGCGCGGAACCGAGGTAGCGAGGAGAAGGCTGGATAGGCTGCCACAAGGGGTAATGTTTCATGGACCTCCCTGTGCATGGGCGCCATGAAAAGGCCCTAATTTGTTGTGTTGGGCTCAGGACACCAACCCCGTGTCCACTGCCCAAGTCTTATATATATTATATTGTATCCTTTGATGTTATATCATATAAGAGAAGCCTATCTAGAGAGTGAAGGGTAGACATTTTAAAGTTATTTTCCTTTACTCAGCCGTTGCTAAACACTCCGTCCAAATTCAAATTAACTTTGGTATTGAGTTCTAAGGCTGCAGGAGCATTACGGAGTTATTTTCTTGAATTCACTCGGCAAATCGTAACCCCGCCGAGTAGAAGTTGTCAGAATTGCTCTGAATTGATTCCTATACAGTCACGTAGCTTCAAGTAAGCATTTCTCCCTCGAAATCTTGGGAATTATATGTTTTTGGCCGTGTTTTGTTAAGTTGAAGTATAGTTAATATTAGTATTAAAAGTTATTGCTTTTGCCAAATTTAGTACTGAAACTTATCTCATTCTCCCCAGTAATACGATTACAATTAGAAAAAGCTGTTGAATACGGATTGGAACTCACCGCTAATCGTGAATCGGTGACCCGTGTATGTCAAGGCAAATCCATTTGGCAAGTTAGTTTTTTTTTAGTTTTAATCTCCCGCTTTGAATCCCAATGTGCAGAGCCAGAGGTATATCTATTGTGATTAGTTGTTACTATTAGATGAGACCAGTATTCTATTTTTAGTTTGGGATTGACTTTGCCCTCTATAGCCTTCCATAACCAACCCTGTGGTTAGTTGTGTCGACGCTTTTTCCAAGGCTAGATGACGCCTGCCCATGGAGCGGTATGCCATCCTTTAGGGACGAAGATAGGGTCTGAGGACCTTATACAATCCATTCTTAGCTGGACTATCATATGCCATATCGGCATCACACTCGCCGAAAGCCTGTGGTCGGGTGATATCGTGAGTCCATCGACTCGACACAACTACAAGCCAGCCGAGTAAGCTCCGGGCGCTGCATCCAGGGGATTGGTAGGACGACTATAGTTATTAGATGACTCATTGTAACCTTGTTAGGGGTATATAGATTGAAGTGTAGCCGGGCTTATGGAGGCCCCGTGGTTATTTTGTGTTAAGGATTGTACCTACGGCTTATGGGGGCCAAGTAAGGTTCTTTTTTGTATTAGTACCGATAGATTAGACAACAGGAAGTTCAGCTATTCAGGCAAGTATGTCTATTCTTTTCATTCAGTTATTTTCAATTTCCTTTTAGCTCATTCAGCTATTTACGCTCATTACTCATACTGCACAAACTGTACCGATGCCCTTGGCGTTGCATTACATGCCTGTAAGTGCGGATATAAATGGATCAGACCTTCCTGGTATCTAGCCAAGATTAGAAGTGCGGTGTTGGCTCCTTCCTCCAGAGCTAACAATTAGAAGTTTACTCTTTTGATTGTACAATTTATGGGTAGGTTAAGGCCCTCATCTCAACCATTATATCACCTCTAGAGGCTTGCATTATTTGGGACACCCCCGTAGATAGTTGTTTTCCAGGGGGGCCCGTATTCTTTATTTTACATGTTCACGTAGGGCCTTGTTTAGCTGTTAGTTAGCGGTCATGTCGGCCATAGCTTAGCTTAGTGTTACATTTACTTTTACATTTATAACTAGACACTATGGTGGTCTTGTCAGCCCGCATAGGACTTCTTATGATTACCTCGTTTCTAAGTACTTATTTTCTTGTAGTATTTTATAAGGCCTTGCCTGGTCGGGGTTGTGAATAGCCGAGATATTTTCACGACCCGAACGTAGGTCGGATCGTGAATATCGGACAAGGAAGCTCGAGAGATCACAAGTCGACCCATGGCACAAGCATACATCTAACTTCATATCCCTTAAGGCGGAATAACCGAACATGCCACATAGCTTAAAAATAAATGTAACATAGCATGGCATAACATCTGTAAAATACTTAGAAATACACATCACCTCGAGTACTAGTGTACGGTCCAAAGCCTTCTTATCATACATAAGATGGGTTGATGGGACAACATCCCCAACTAACCTAGCAAAATTGAAACTAAAGAACATCATCAATGTATATACATAGGCCCTTAGAATAAGGAGTGATTCACTCAACAATGCAAAATACCACCATATGGACTAATGGGGATGAGCCTGGTTTGTCCCTATCATGAAATGATACAACATAGAAAGTATGCGGTCAGTACATGGAATGTTCCGAGCATGCAACGTAAGTAAAACGGATATTTAAAATATATAAAACTCATAAATAATCATAAGAGTAGGACAACATGCTCATTACATAAATATCGTAAATACAACATAACAAGGTTTTCAAAAATTCGTAGTACAATCGGTAAATCATAATCATAATAGAAAAAATTTATTTAACATGACTTGAGACAATATAGATAATCATAAACATGCATAAATCATGAGAAATAATGAGAGACTCATCTATTAACCGACATACCACATACAAGCACACATGGAGCCCGACTTGTAACCCTAGTCGGGAGGGTGTTTGTACCTTGCCAAGGGTAGAACAACGAAAGACATGATCACAGATGAAAAGGGTCATTTGGGATAGGACAAGAATAAGGAGGTCCCCACATATCCTACCTGTGGCAATGAAGCCATGAGATCCGGAGCAGAACCTAGTCCCAAACCTACTGCAATAAATACTACCTCAAAATATATATAGTGCTCATAGTATAATATGCATAAATTCATGGTCTAGTTAAATTATAATAATCATGAACATACTTGTACATACGTGAACTAGCCATGACATAAGGCCCGTGAGACGGCGAAAACATAATTCATAAATCATAGTCATGCATACTTTGAAAATCATACGCATAACTTGTGAAATCATCAAATCATACGGATATTTGAATAAATCTATATTTCAAATAATAAATCATGTTGGGTTTGTAAATATCAATAATTTAAGTAAAGTTCATAACCCGATTCATCATAGATCATACATAATTAGGCTTAATATTAGAAATTAAAATTAATAATTTAATTGAAATTGAATTGAAATTGAATTGATAATTGAGGTTTTTTTATTTATTTTAAATCAAAATTTAGAACAACCCATTGGTAAATCATTAAAATTCCACAAGATTTGAGTTAAAACCCCATGAGATTTTTGATCAATTTTTCATAAATTTATATAGATTGGGCATGGGTGTGAATGGAAACACCCATTCGTAATCCTACATACCTGGTTTGATGATTTCTTGACTTGTCTTGAAGATCTAAGAGAAATTGAGATGAGGAAGGTGATGAACCCTAGTTCCTTCTTGAGAAAAATCTAATCTAAACATGTTTGAAGAGAGTAAGGATTTAGGCTAGTTAATCCCTTTAATCTGACCTAAGGAAGCCCAAAAGATGTCTTTTGGGTTAGAATAATAGGAATTTACCAAATACCCCAAACTATCTAAATAAAACTTGTAATCAAGCGCTACTTCATGACCAACGGTACAGGTCGTAGGTTTGTTAAATGACTTCAAAATGAGAGGGGTACCATGCATGTTGCAACTTCACTAAATCACTCATAACCTTTTATTCAGAACTTTGATTGATGCAAGGTCGGTTGTTTTTGGAAAGAAGTTTTCCTCAAAGGGCTTCAATTTGATATGCTGAATCACCAAAAATATTTTGTATTACTTTGGAAACTGGCGATCGATTAAAGTTGACCTTACATGAACTTCACAAAACCCAATCGGCAAGAAGGCTCTCGCAACTCAACTCCATACTAGAGGTTCCTTAAGACCTAATTGCATCCAATGTAAATTTATTATACTTTGGAATTAATCTTAACACCTTGTTTCCATAAATTTATCGGGTGTGGGTCTATCTACATACCTAGAAGGGTTCCTAACTTAGCCCAAAAGTCTGAGGCATTATAATATATCAACTCACGACTGAACTAATGATTCACACCATCATATTATGACTCATGCCATGAGTCCTACCACCAACCTATGGTTTTCTCCGGTGACTAATGAGTCCATTCTTCTCCAACTCTCTCAATATTTCCACAACTCGTACTACGACCCGTAACTCCATCCTATGAGTCGTAATTTATTACCCGTACAATCATCTCACATGATAACTCCAAAGACGGTTATGACTCGGCTGGCTGTGTCGCACCCACATATTACGGCTCGTAGTGGGGACTTGTGGTTGGGAAACAACTTATCTGATCTGGACCATAGATCTTCTACGACCAGTACTAATAACCTACGACTCATAGGTTGAGTCGTATTGAAGTATATTTTTCCAACTTTTCCCGCGCTGATGACACTTCAAATCTCAAGTCTAGTCTTATGAACTTTAGGGGTATTACGTATATAGCCCATTGTTTTCTTTAAATTAGGTTGCAGGGTTGAAATTGCAACATGCATAGACCCCTACCTAGGTCAGTCAGATTCTAGTGTGGCACTAGGTGCCAGTCATGCCTCCTAAGGTGGGGCATGACACTTTCAACAATTCTAGCCTATGGCGCCGCCGCAAATTCACGCGTGAAAAATGTACCGAAGGCTTTTATGATCAGTAAAAAATATCTACATAAAAATTTAAAAAGTAATGCCTCCAAATCTTTAAGGCATGAATAACCGAAGCTAACTCCAGATCATGGATGGGATAGTTCTTTTCATGTTTCACACTGCCTTGAAGCATACGCAATTACTTTTTCGTGTTGCATCAAAACACACCCTAACCCAATGCCTAAAGCGTTGCAATATACAACATAACCCTCTAAACCTTCTGGCAAAGCTAACACTGGTGCTAGTGTCAATCTATTTTTCAATTTCGAAAATCCCGCTCATAGGCCTCACCACTCGAAACTTGGCTTCTTTCGGAGTCAATTTATCAAAGCGCTAACAAACAGAAAATCCTTCCATAAACCTTCTATACCTGATCAATCCTATGAAACTGCAAATCTCTGTTGGGAGTTGCAGGTATAGGCTATGTCTTTACCTTTATTTTCTTATGAATCAACCTAAATACCACCTCTCTTATACAATGTGGCCCAAGAAAGCTACAGAATTTAACCACTCATATTTAGGAAAAACTTTGGCATATAGCTGCTGGTCTTTGAGGATCTGAAGTACTGCTCACAAATGATCTCTGTGTTCCGCTTCTGAGAGGGAGTATACCAAAATATCATCGATGAATACTATAATAGATAGATCTAAATATGTCCTGAAGATACTATTCATTTGGTCCACGAACATTGTTGGTGCATGTTTCAACCCGAAGGACATAACTAGGAACTCGAAATAACCATACCTTGTCTTGAAAGCTGTCTTCGAGATCCTTCTCCCAACACGAACCCGTGGTACCCGGATCTCAAGTCTATTTTAGAGAAATATTTCTCCCCTTGCAGCTGATTGAACAAATCATCTATTCTTGGAAAAGGATATATATTCTTAATAGTGACTTTATTCAACTACCGATAATCTATACACATGCTAGGGAACCATCGTTCTTTCTTACAAACAAAATTGGTGCACTCCATCAAGTACTCGACTCCGACAAAACCTTATCTAAAAATCTTTCAATTGTTCTTTCAATTCTTTTAACTCAACAAGGGCCATTTGATACAGGGGAATTGATATAGGATAAGTATCTGGTAACAAATCTATAGAGAAATCTATTTCCCGCTCTAGGGGGAATACCAAGAAATTCCGTCTAGGAACACATCTGGAACTCATTAACCACTGGAATAAATTGGAAAGCTGGGATCCTTCTTTCACATCCCGAACCCTAACAATATGGTAACTACAACACTTTTTATCAAATTTTCACCCAAAGATAGGATATGAACTTACCTCTTGGCATAGTCATATTATCTCTCCACTCTCATACTACCTCTCCAAAAAAAAATGAAAGAGGACACCAACACCACTCTACAAGAGAGTAACATGGCGCCAGCCAATCCATACCCATAATTACATCAAAATCAATCATTTCTAGTTTTACTAGATCTGCTAAGGTATGATGACCAACAATCTCTACTGCATGAAACTCCCGCAAAATCTTTTAGCAATAATAGTGAGTCACCGATGGGTGTAGACACTGTAAAAGGTTGGCCGACGCAATTCTAGTACTATATCAAACTTGGCCCACTAACACAGTAACATACGACAAAGTAGAGCCTCTGGATCTGTTGAGCTTACAACAGAGTAAGAGCAAATATCTAGTATACCTGTCACAACATCGGGTGATGACTCTTACTCCTATCACCCCAGTAGTGCATATGTGCGATCCTGACTGCCATTCATGAACTGGATGCCCCTAATCTACCTCGACCTCTTCCTGTTGAACTTGAGGGCCTACGCGCCCTGCCATGTTGGAGCATATGAACCTGCTGAGGATCTATTTGCTGTCCCACTATCCTAGAGTCTAGTCAAGCAATATCTCATTATATGTCCCTCCTGCCCACAGGAATAATAGGCGATGGAACCATACATGCACCTTCCCGAATGCCGCATATGATAGACACTGCATCGTGGTACTGTCGATCCTATCTCGATTCGGACTCTATCGCTACGAGCCCGGTGCTCGTGGAACTTTCACCGACCTAACCGCCCGACGATCTGATATGTTGTCCTACTGCTGCTGAAATAGGGGCCTAGGTGTCCTACCTGGTAAATAGGGCATGGGCCCACCCTGAAAGTATACTTGAAAATTTATGGCTCAGCCCTCCGATGTCGCCTTGGACTCGCTTCTTTCCATGGCGTGCATCGACGTTATTTGAGCTCCTCTATATTCTGAGAAAAGGCCTGAGATATCCATATCCTCTCGCAGTGTGGTTATAATGCAAGACCCCACATATTCTACATAAGTTCCATAGTAAACCGGCGCACTCGGCTGGCATAGTGTTGACAAATTAGGAGCATATCATGCCAAGGAATCAAATCTCAATGCATATTCTCTAACACTCATTCTACCCTGCTCCAAATGAAAAAATTGTTCTAATCTTGCCTGCCGGACCTCTTGGGGCAAATAATGGTCTGCGAAAGCCTTAGAGAAACTAGGCCACTTAGGTGAAGGCACTTCTGGCTCGGGATCTTTCCCAACTCTTGTACCACAAAACTGCTACATTCCCCACAATTGAAATACTACTAACTCAACTGACCCTATGGATTTCAGGCATGCATAACCCTGAATATTCTTTGCAGCTGACTTATGAAATTCTGGGGGTCCTCTCTACGATCTGTCTCTGTAAACTGCGGGGGACTCAAAGCAAGGAACTCATGGACTCTCGAACTACCTGTCCTCAAGCAGCTCAATCTACCGGTACTACCGGTCGAGGGCCGATGTTGGGTAGCCATCATTTGAACCAGCATATAGAATGCACCCCTGAGCGCTTGATCTAATTTACAGGAATGTATGGGGGTGGTACTCGCTTGTATTCGTTACCCTAGCGGGCTCTGAATGTAGTGGTGCGTGCTGTGGAGATCGAGGTGATGTCTCGCCGTCGCCTCGATTAAACGACTCTTACCCGGGGCCCCTACTAGTACCCTCTCCCTGCTTCCACATCCACCTCCACCAATGCGATCTGTCATGCGTCAAAATTTCTGGTAAAATAAGTAGAATAACATGCTTAGGGAGTTACCTCTATTCAACACATCTCTATAGCACGTACTAGAGGAGAAAGAATAGCAACTACACTATTGCAGCCTGTAGCTCTGCTCATAGAATGGTGCACAACATGTCCATAGATAAGACCCTACTTAACATGGCTTAGAGACTCCTTGGGATACAACCTGCTTTGATGGGTCAAGTTTGTCATGCCCCCACCTTGGGAGGCATGATAGAACCTAGTGCCACAGACCGGGATCCGGACTAACCTCGGTCAGTCCCGGTGCACTTGGTGCACGCCTATAACTTAATTTAAGAAATTGACGAGCTATATCTCGGTTGTAAATACATCCTCTGGCTGACAAGACCACCTATAAAAGAAAACATCTAACCAACGACAACACAATAACAGGATCCTATATGGACCGATAAGAACACCATGCTATATAGTTATAACCAAATAAATCAGCAACTAAACTATGCTATAGCCGACAAGGTTGCTAACTAACAGCTAAACAAGGACCCACATGGCCATCCAATGAAACAAAACATAAGCATAGGCCCTACATGCCAAACAACAAAAGCTAACTACTGAAATCAGCCCGCAAGCCTCTAATAGTGGAATAATGGTCGACCACGGGGCCCGACCTACCCATAAACTGTACAATAAAAGAACAAACCTCTTCTAACTATCAACTCCGGAGGAAAGGAGCTGAATGAACTGCTAACTCCAGCTGATGGCTAAGAATGCCCCAAATTGCATCTATCTCGCACTGCTGAAAGTAATGCAAGACCCCAAGGATAGGTGTCGACAATATGTACCAAATATGTAAGGAAGCAAAGTAATAATTGAATGAAATCAATAAGCTGGAGTAAACAGGATAGAGGGTAAGAATTGAACCTTCGAAACATCAAATTATCCAAATATCTAACTTAACAAGCATATGAATACAAACAAGTAGTTCCAACCAGGTCCCCATAAGCCCCGAAGGTACAAACAACACGTAATAACCTACCCGGGCCCCCATGTTTCCATACAAACAATGCACATCATGCTATCTGCATACTAAAGGTTCGTGAGCATACTGTAACTATGGAATACTCATTCTCTGAAGCTGTATCTAACATTCTAAAGATCCTATAGATGTGTTTTGTGTCTCGAGCTGCCCAGGATATGTATTCAGAACCCGAGCCTTGCTCGATTGTAGTCATCTTGTGATCAAGTAGACTAGATCCTGAGCCTTGTCTCACTATGGATCATATTGCAGCTGTTGTAATTGGGCTGCGAACCTTGGCTCCACTATGGTTCATAATGTAACTATTGTAGTTGGACCCCAAACCTTGGTTCGACTATATGTCATAATGAATTTTCTGTAGTTGGACCCCGAGCATGGGCTCGACTATGGTCACAATGTAATGCTCTGAAACTAGATACAGCCCCCACAACCTTACTCTGGTCCCTTCGAACACCGTACTCCCTCAAATATACAACCCTGTAGGCAACAACATCTAAACCCTGAATATCGTATTCAACAATCAAGCCGACTAGGTTAACTCGATGAGGTTACTATATCGCTATCGTCTCAATTCAGTTCATAACAACTTACCACAACAGGTTTACTCTGAAGCACTATAGATACATAAGTTGTACTAAATTTATGACGAATGTAACTTGCCGAAAAGGATAGCCTTGCATATCTCACATGCCGACTTTCATTTAACTAGCGAGTTTCAACTTGTAACTGGTGGTTCTATCCAACTGCAAACCTTATACTAATGCCTGTGGCCGATTAGGATTCAATTTGGAACAATTCTGATAACTTTTTCTTGGTGGAGCTCCGCAGGCCGAGAGAATTTTGATAAATAACTGCGTAGAAATGCTTCCTGCGGGGCTTAAGACTTATTACCAAAGTTAATTCTACGTTTGGACGGCATTTGGTAGAGCAATCGGATGAAAACACGAAGAAGGTTGCATTTTTCTTTGTTTCCTCATTCAGGAGTATATGTAAAATAAGATAAAATTGAACTAAGGGAGTATATATATAAGTATGGGCGGTGGACTTGGGGGCACTCTCACGCCGCCATCGCGCCACCCAAAGTCGTGCTCGCCTCAAAGCTTCGGCAGGTTTGGCGCGTCGCGCTGGCCTTGCCCGGACCCTGTTTCCAGGCTCCTCACACACACCGCCAAGCTCTCTTACTTAATACAACCCATGCGTAAGCCTACTAGCCGTCAATATTTTATAGGGAGTAACACATCACCAAATAACTAAGGGCATAATATGGTCATAGTTAGTGTGTTATGTGTGTTGCATTTTTCATACGATCATATAGTGGACCTATTTTTTTAAAAATAAGTCAGTTATAGAAGTGCGGTTTCGAATGTGAAAACTTTTTATGTGTTTGATGTGAATTGTATGAATTTATGAACCACTTACCATATGTCATGCTAGCTGCTTGAGTGAGAAATTGATAGAGGGACAATTGGTGATAAAAGATGTTTGTGCATATAAATAAGGATTGCCTGAGGATGTGAACAATATTTTAAGTGTGGGGTGGTGATGTTAGCTATTCTTATGCCCATTTGTCATACTTTTACCCATATTTTACCTTGTTTTGAGATCATTGATGTGTTGTGAGTTCACAGCACTTTCGACGCTTAAAATTGAAAAAATAGGATGGACTTAGGTATGTTTATATAGATATGAGGAACTTTTAATTTTATTTTCTAGGGGTAAATGGGTGTTGGAGCAAAAATGTGCAAAAGATGTAGAAAAGTGCAAAAATCAGCCACATCGATTCAGTACGAGTCGTACCTAGATTGTAATGAGCCGTACTGAGACTCATGGAAAAGCTTAGTAGGCTGGAAAATGCAGCGCAAAGTACGACTCTCAGTCCGAGCCATAACTGGAGTCGTGGAAACTTTAGAGAAAATTACACAAGAAGTCTCCGGTATGGGTGGAACTCACGGATGGTAGCATCATGACCCATACAATGAGCCTGGGAGCTTCAGACTTTAAAGACTACAGAACTCAAGATGCCACAAGCAATTACAAGTCATAGGATCAAGGCACAGGCGTACTACAACACTCATAGAAAACTTCGTAAATGTCTAAGTTCTCATGCAGCTGCCATAGATGGACGTACCACTTGTAGGATCATGGTACAATTCGCATTGAAGGCCAAATACTTAGTCAATTCGTCAACAAACTGCTGAATGTACAAGAGCAATGTGACCCGTACAACAGTGTTACGGGTCGTTTGACCAGTTGTGGACAAGTCAGTGCCGTATACGAAAATTCTTCCCGTTAGCTTAGGAAAAGGTTTCTAATGTCTCTATAAATACCTTTTATGTATTTTTAGAAAAACTGATCAGTAGAAGTGTGATTACATTGAGAGAAGGTTTTTACTCAATTGTTTGTGAATTATTATAATGTTTTGGAGAGCAATTCTTGAGATCGCACTTGATTTTGTTCATGAATATTCAAAGAAGGTTTTGTTTCAATTATTTTTTTAAGTATTTAATTTTGTGTTTGTCTATTAATGCTATTTACAATCTTACAATCACGAGAGGCTAAAACCTCAACAACTAGGATTGTGGGAACCATGGTGGATTAACAAAATAGGTTACACAAAGTGATTCGAAACCAATGATAAACACTTGTATTGTATTCTTATTTTTAAACATTTCTTAATGGTGCGCAACATTAAGAATTGCCTAAATTCTACTTGGTTGAACCTAGAGAAGTAAAGATTAGGAAAAGAGAATTACAACAAAAGCTTGATTTTTATTATCATTGTGTGACTTGAGCTATGGTCGCAGGAAATTTAACTTGGAACATACTGATAACGGTTATTTTAAAATTGCTTATGAGACCTTATCCGGTGATTGGCAGGGCTAATCCAATATGATGAATCAATCATTTGATGAGTCCCTAGTTATCAGTCTTTACAAGTAAGCACACTGGGATTGATCACACGTGTATACCTGAAGTAGTTATGAACCCATGGAGAACACTTACCCTAGTTATTTGCAAATCTTGATAACAACCACAATTGCAATCTTATTTTATTATTTTTCTTTAAACTCCCCCAATTTGAGATAATCAACAAGTTTAAGTACCAAGCATATGTTCAGTTCTTACCTTATTCCCTGTGAGTTCAACCCTAACCTCTTTGTTGGGTTCTTTATTGACAATGTCTGCTTCATACTTTTCTAGGAAGTGTGAGTTTGAGCATTATCAAAAAGTGGCGTCGTTATGGGGGAATAATGGTTAAGATTAGATTAATTGCTTGAATTTAACTTTTGGTTGTTATTTCCTTAATTACATTTTATTCTTGTTTTTGGACACCTACAGATTGTCTCTTGGTGAATGCCACATACTCGATGGAGTGAAAAACCCCTAATTTATTTGGATCTCAAACTTGAAAGAACACTACAAAGGATGGAGAACCAAGAGTAGAGAGATGCCCATCTTGGGCCGGGTTAGCTAGGCAAGCCAAGCCACTTGGCAAGCTGCAGTTCAGGAAGCCGATGATGCTCGAGATGAGGTTGTCAATGCTGCTTTCCATGGAAGGGGAAATAGAGGCCAGAGATATGCCCCTCAATTCATTGATTAGGATGACTCGGACGTTGATGAAGTCCGGTCAAATGGAGCTATTGTACCACCACCTTTGCCTGTTGGGGAAAAATTTGAAATCATAGCACCATGGTTCAATTGTTGAACATGAAGGGGGTGTTTAGTGGCCATGCAGCTGACGATAACCTGCACTTAATGAACGTAGTTGGAATATGCAGCAAGTACACAAAGTTACCCGAAGTCAACTAGGATGCAATAAAGGCTAAAACTCTTCCCATTCTATCTTTCTGGAGAAAGCCACTTTATGGTTATCAAAGTTGCTCAATGACTCTATTACCAACTAGAGGGAGCTCAAACAAGATTTTCTAGATAGATTCTTTCCACCCTCCAGGATGCTGCAGCTTAAGGATGAAAATGGAGCAATTTCTAACAACCGAAGACGGAGGCACTTGGGTGAAACTTGCTGAGATTCTGCCAGAAGAAGTTGGACCAAGTGCCAAACCATAAAATTCATGATGACAGTTTGTTGGAGATTTTCTATAGGTCATTGAACAACAGTTCTAAAGCTGTAGAAGCACAACAGTGGTAGGAGGAGCACCGATGAGTAACACCTGGGAGGTTACCACAATTCTATACAGAAAGTGACAAAATGAACAGGCGTGGCACACTCGATAATCGGGAGCAACTACCGGTACATATGCTATTGGTTTGACAGACTGATAACGCTCAAACTGCCACTTCCTGACAAAGTATGAAGCGGACGTTTTCAATAAAGAACCCAACTAAGAGATTGAGTTTTAATCCACAGGGTATAAGGTAAGATCTAGACTAATGCCGTTAAGTGAACTTGTTGGTGAGTTATCTCCAAATTGAGGGGTTTTAAAGAAAACAATATTAAATAAGATTATATTCGTGATTTAAATGATCATAAAGACCAAGGGCTTTATTGTAATTTTTTTTCCCACCTTTACTTCTCTAGGTTCAAGCAAGTAATGAATTCGGCAAGTCGTAATGTTGTACACTCTAAGAAACATTTAAAGATAAATAGAATATAATACAAGTATTTAGCAATGGTTTTAATCACTTTTTGTGTAACCCTATTTTGTTAATCCACCATGGTCTTACAACCCCTAGTTGTGGAGGTTTTAGCCTCAGGGTTGTAAGATTACAATTTTCATTCATATACAAACACATAATTAAATACTTACAGCAATAATTGGAAGAAAAACAAATTCTAATATCAAAGAACAATCTCATGAAAAATATAGGAATTCAAGAATTTAATCCCAAGAATTGCTCCTCAAAACTTGATAAAAATTCACATAAAATATTCTTCACACATCTTCTACTTCATTTCTATGTTCCTTCACTAAAATAAAACATTAAAGTTATTTATACAGACATTAGAAACTTTTTTTGTGTCATGACTAGACCTACGACCCGTAGCATGATTATACTGCCACTTACTTCGCACATCTTTGGTTTCGCAAATTTTATCTAAGTGTTGGCAGGATGGTACCATCTGCACCATAGTCCTACGAGTCGTACAATATATCCGTGGCTTGGCCCTGAGAACTCTGACATCTTCCAAAATTTTCCATAGTGTTGTGGCAATGACCCATGCATTCTTCTTATGACTCGCATAGTTTGAGAGCCTAAAGTTCTTCCAAGTATTGAAGAATCGTCTAAAGTTCACCACGACTCATGGTACGGGTCGTATGTTGATGTTTTGATTCATGAGTCCATCCATACCATGAGACTACCTTGTGCAATTTTCTGAACAATTCCACGACTGTTATGCCTGTACCGAGAGTCGCTACCTCTTAATCTAGCCTTCTGAGCCTTCACCACGATTCTCAATATGGCTCATACAATCATGGTATTTCTCGTACTAAGACTTGTCCTTGGCTATTTTTCTGCACTTTAAGTTTCTTTTCACATTTTGCTCCAACACTTATTTTCCCTGAAATCAAAGTAAAAGGGCCTCATATACATATAATCATACCTAAGTCCATGCTATTTTCTTAGGTTTAAGCATCGAAGTGTTGTAAACCTAAGAACATAAATACTCAACTTAAGACTTTGCATGTTCTCAGGCACAAAAAATAAAAACTAAACACGACGCTTAACTAGAAAATAAAACCTATACAGCCAACATCAAACAAAACTTGCACTATAACCAAAAAGCTGGCCCTTTTTCCCATGAACCAAATCGGCACATGCACTAAAACCACAAAACACTCAAAATAGGGATCAAGATATGTCACTCCAGCTATTAACAAATAGTTAAGTCATCACCAATGCTTTACATAGACCACTAATAGTAGAATTAAACACAAACCATGTACCCATACAATAAGTGAATTCCCCCCACTCACAGATATAGTTAAATATGAAACATGGGACTGATCAAATAAGACTCACTCTCACAAAGAAGTTCCAAATACTTCGGTTTATTAGATAGTCAGGCTAGGATCACTATGGACTTGCTTTGGCTTGTAATGTAGGCTTTCGGGTTGGTATGGTATATATATAGGATCTTCTTAAGTGACTAAACCCTTCCTTGATACTATATACATGTGGCTCCATTTTTATTTCACTTTTTCACCTTTTTTGCTTTTTCACTTTTTCCTACCCTTTCACCCTTTTTATGCACTTATATGATTGTAGTGTGTTTCTTCAACAGTTTCATGCATCATTCTCTTTTTGTATTTTGTTTTTCAATTCCTCTTCTTTTTCTTTTTGTTTTGTCACACCACACCCTATTTTTCACCTTTTCTTTTTCTCCCTTTTTCCCCTTCCCACTATTTGTGCACCCTTACTTAGCCATCGTCAACTTAGGAATTTTTTCTATGTTGAGGTTCAAAATGTCCAAAGAGGGACCGGGGAGAAAATAGGTTCATCGCGCAAAATGGTTACGGTTAATTGGTTAATGAAAAAAAGGGTGTATTTAAGGATCAAATGGGATCAAGGGAATCATATCATTTTGGGTAGGGTCATTTAAGCTAAAAATAGGCTAAACAAAGACAACCTATGAGCCTTCCCTAAACAACCATCCTAAAACCTATGTAAAGACCACAACCGGACAAGTTTTTAGATCCTCTACGTAGTATTGAACTAGGTATCATACCTCACTACCATGGCACATGTCTTGCATTCACTCTACCTGTTCGATTTATTCACGGCTTAACAAAACTACTCATGCTAATATACTAAAAATATCCACAGAAATCATGGGTTCAATCACAAGTACACAGCTAATGATCAAAAAAATTTTAAAATAGGGTCAATTTTTACAACTACAAAACTAGTGCAATTTATTGCTGAGTACTCCCAAGGACATTCTTTTAAAAATTGAACAAAATCACAAAAATAGAATCCTAAACATGTCAGTTCTACTAGATAGCATGCCCGAGGGTAAAGAAACACAGCAAGAAATACCCCTGAAGAACCAAAAATCAAAAAATACAAGTACACCCTCCCTTTAAAAAGCATGCTTCCCCGAAGCATAATGTAAAAAATAGAGGGAAGGGAACATATCGCTATAATACCAAGTGCTCCTATCGTCCTGCAGGGGAGGTAACCTTCGCTACAATCGTGGAGCTGGAGGTGGCCGGTGCACTCACTGTGTATTAATGGGGGAGTGGTTACCTCAGTGACGCCATCTCATGGCCTCGGAATCATTGGGGTCAATGTGGCTCTACCAAAGGATCCCCGCCACTCTCGTGCAATCTTTTCCTAGGCTGTGATGGAGCTATCTGCTCCTCTGGCTCTCTCAAGAAGCTCCGACTGTGTGAGTCTGCTGACTCTCCATTCTTGCCCACTTGCGCTGTCTTTTCTCTTTTCCCTACTTCTTGGGATATTTTCCAACATACTCGGAGACCCCTCTTTTCCTTTTCTCTTTATATAATCCTGTGGCTCCCAATAAGCCACTAGATCAGCTCCTCATCAATAACAACATTGAGGTCAGGAAGAAGGGAGTTACTATGATTGCCGACTGCCATGATGACAGCTCGACCACTTAACTCCGAAAAGCCTCCAACTACCTGAGGCTATCCATGTATCGCTTCATCCATGCATATGTTGAATCTTCTCTTGAACCCATCTAATCTGGCATGTAGGGCCTACAAAACTATCTCTGTCTCAGCCTTTATCCAAGGCATTACATTCTCCATCATCGATCGAACCTTTTTCTCAGCTACGTGCTCGCCTCTGGCCGCCTTTTTGGAGAAATTCCCGAGGCACTAGGATGTACCCGCCGGAGTCTGACTGGGAGGGCCCATAGGTGGTGTAGCAGAGGTGCTAGGAGATACATCTGAATGACTGACATCTATAGTCGGTGTCTCGCCCTGTCTTGCAGAGGGAGTGGGGGATTCACCTATGTGCCTCAACTTCTAATCCAGATAGTTGTACCGCAATGAAATATCGGGTCCACTTACTAGGTTCATCTCATCTTGGATTAGGCCAATGTCAATAATTTTCTCTCATCCAATTAGATGCTCCTTACCAGAACGTACCTGATGCTCGTTTCTGTGTGAATGGGATGGTAATGCTCAACCTACAGCCTCGATCCCACATGTTCTCTACAATGACCCTCGGGATATTGACAAGGTATCTAGACATGATTCAAGCCACAAAACCTGCTCTGTCTGCACTGAGGGTATTATCATTAACAGTCAGTGCCAACTGGTGGTGCACTAACGTCCAACATGCCTTTGCTATGAAATCGTAGAGTTCTTTGTAACCTTTCGTTTCTAGTTACACACTCTTGCTCTTCTTTGTCCTAAGTGATCATGCGGGACAACCATTGTATATCATCAAAACTGAGCTACTTGATCTATTTCAAAGCCCCCACCTGATAGTCAAATTCTAGCATAGCATGTGGTGGTGTGAACTGGAGCTCATATAATACCCGAGTAATAGTGCGCTCGGATATATCAACCTCTCGGCCTCTAACTAGGATGCTTTCCAGCTTGGGCTGATCTTTCAACTTCTGCCCTCTTTATCGACCTTCTGCTCCATGGTTTCCATATAATTGGCGTAGAACTCGTGATTTCTGAAGTGTATGGTCTAGGGCCCCGGGGCCATCAAATCTAATTATGAGGTTTAATATCCTCTTCATCTCCTCTACCTCGTTAATGAATTCGTGAGGATCCGCAACTCTTCTTGAATGATCCACCTAGTTTTGTTCTTGGTAGAGACGTTCGTTGTGTTTACATATTTCTAGGCTCCTAGTGCCTCCACGATGGTGCGTTTCCTAGGCAGTTTGCCTCGCTACATTTGGTGCATCTTCCTAACTGGATTCACCGCTGCACCCTAGATTGGGCCTCCTCGGGACCCCTTTTCTTCATCAGAGCTGCAACCAGACTCTTGCTCTTCCTCCACCCCTCCTCAGACTGGGAGCACCTGGATGATGGAAGTGGCCGCTACGGTTGGGCTTTGGCCTCGCCCTAGTGGTTCGGGTCCTGCTAGTATCTATTGTATAGACCCTATATTCATCCAATGAACCAATAAGGGACTTACCTCTTGTTTGGATTCATAGGTATCATCAAGAAATGTCCTCTGAGCTTTCCTTGATGCTTTACGTTTCGCATCATTGTATCTCAGGGAGAAAAGTGGTTAGAATTCAAAATTTGAGAAAAAGAAAGTAAGAAAAATTCCTCTGTAATTTATCATGGATCAATAGTACGGGTCGTACCTTGGAGGAATGATTCTACTGAGACCCGTAATATCTTAAGTCAATATTGCGCCTCTAAGGTATTACTGACTTCATGAAGGTACGACCGTACCTTTAATCGTATGAGGATTCCCCTTTAAAACAATTGTTCTATATTTTTCCACGACTCATGTTACAACCCGTAAGGTGATTCCACGAGTCGTAGGAAGGATTGTACTGTCACTTTTTGACTTGACCTTTTCGCATTCTTGTACGATCGCCAGTACGACTGTAGCAAGAAACCACAAGCCGCATAGATTCGTACCTCGTGATTATTACAAATTTGGTTTGGGATAGTCCTAACGAGCCATCTTACGACTGTAGTATCAAACCACAAGTCATAAAGCCTTCTGAAGCCTGTCCCTGCCTTATTTTTGGCTCAGTTTGCAGGATATTTCAATATTAGTGTTGGGCACTCAGAATTCTCCAAGTCCGTGCATGCATTTAACATGTTTTGCGCTTACCCATTCTCCTCTTTAATCACGACCCGCTACTCAATTTTACTAGTTGAATGCATAATTTACAAGTTCAAGCTCCTACTCAGTTGCACATAGCTTGTTCACATCCCTGGTCATTGTCCTTTTTTAATTTTTCAATCATTTCGAGAACTCGTGGATTAGTTTGTATCAAGCACACAAATGCCATACTAATCAAATTCAAAGAAATACACTTACTTGAATGTTGATAACTTTGACTTTAAATGAGAACTAGGGTTGGGGTTAGGGTTCTTGATGTAATCTGAGCAAGAACTTGCTCAATTGAAATTTGAGGTTGAGTTACGGGTGTGAGGGAGTCGTGATTTTATGGTCGTGACTTCGGTTTTGAGAGCGTGGGAGGAGGGCACAATTTGTTTTGAATTTAAATATGGTATAGGGAAAATTTGAAAATCTAAATGAAGTCGTGTAATTTTAACATTTTTTGACCCATCACGACTCATACCACGAGTCGCAGGAAGGCCCTAAGACTCGTCCCTTAGACCCATAACAGAGATTGAGAAACTTACTTTTGGACCTATCAGCACATCTTACTACTCGTACTATGGGGGTATGATTCGTACTATGACTCGTAGGTCTTTCTTCTATTGTGATCCATGCCTTGCATAGTCTATAGCCACAAAGTGGAGTACTACAACCCGTACAATGCGAGGTTATGAGTTGGAAGACTAACCGTAACCAGAACTCATGCATTGAAATACATCTTCGCTTCTTACCATGACTAATGTCACGGCTCGTACAACACTCCCCATGAGTCGTACTGAGAAACATAGCACTGAGTTCGTTCAACAATTTTTCGCCACTGCTTTTGTTTCCCTTTTGCACACTAAACAAACATAAGTTAATCAACTTGTATTTCCTCCCAAGAAGCTTTGATTTAACACGTGGCGCTCACAAGTGGCTCAAGTTACTCAGAATTCACCAAACCACCACTTGGGCTGCTGCCTCCTAAGAAGCGCTCCGATTTAACGTCGTAGCATGATGCAAGTTTGGACTACTCACTTTGTCAAGGAACTCGGATTCATCCTCTATTGCTGAGACAACTCTGTATTCTCTGGCTGCTTCATTGACCAATAAACATTGAAAGTGACCTTTTATTTATTAAGTCTAAACTTCAACTAGAAAGCGTCCGCATCTACTAAGGCTCTCCCAATGGCAAGGAATGGTCTCCCCAAAATGATGGGGACCTCAAAATCAATCTCGAAATCAAGGATCACGAAGTCTGTTGGGAATATAAATCTATCAAGTTTAACAAGCACATCGAACAGGATCCCCACAGGCTTTTTAATAGTTCTGGTGGCCATCAGTAGCCACATGGTAGTTGGTGTAGTTCTAATGAAGGGCGTATCACGCACTTCATAGACATGAAGTAATTGCATACTTTTCTATGTTTTGAGGACAAATTATGTGTGTTTGCATGGGTTTATGTTATATATTTGTGAAAATAGTTAAAAACATGATTAGATGCTTTGTACTAAAAGTGATGATTTTGGTGTATTGATGCTTTGGAATGAATTTGAAGAAAATGGAATAAAGCTTAGACTATGAGCGTAAAATCAAGAAGTGCCGTTGAAGGTAACGAGGACATAACGAGTCATCGTGTGAAGTGACGACTACAGTTAGGACACTGTATATCCATCAAATACATTGATGTGATGATCCATGGCAATGAGGGACCGCATCGACTGTGCCTGGGGCCCTAACGGTCCTTACGTGACCCGCCGCTACGCACTGGGGCCTAATGGCCGAGGATGACTGTGTTTGGATTGATCACGATTTGTGTTTGAGGTCCAACAAGTCGTTACTTAGCCAGTGATCACAGATGACTTGGAGTCCATTTTTTATTAGGAAAAAGTGAGCTCCAAAATTCCAAATTAACCGTGAAGGAACAAAAGAAGCTGCAACGCGGCAAGACTTCCAAAACAGTAAAAATTAGATTTCTACTTCAACTAGGAAAAGACACATCAGGTCAAAGTCAAATTCAACAAGGAACTAGCAAAGCATAAATCTACTATTGTTAAATAATTTTTATTTTTCATGTTGTTTTTAAGTCTTCAAGAGTTGAAGTTTACAACATATTTTTAGAGTAAATTTTAAGACGTATTAGAAGACATATTTGAGATACGATTGTAATGGGTCCTTTGGAATTTTGCATTAATCAAGTGAGTTCTTCCTATCATCATTGTAAATATTAATTTTTGCTTTTATTTATGAATTCTATTAATTTACTTATAAACATGATAGGTTAAAACCACCACAACTAGGGTTGTGGGAACCATGACAAATTAACACACATAGGCAAAATACTTAGTAATTCTTGAACGGAGTTTATGCATGTATTGTTTCTTCCTTCATTTTAATTGATTTTTAACAGTTGCAAACGTTAGAACTTGCCTTATTCTTACTTACCGACCAAGGTAAAGAATGGGAAAAGGATTAACAATAGAGTTTTAAGTCTATCAACCCTCATCTAATAGCTTGACCTTGTCTGGGAATAGCTAATCTGATATTAAGGATAAGGGTTAATCAAGAATACACACGTAGACTGAATTTCAAATTGCTTGGTGAAAATCATCTAGATAAGGGACCAACCTTTAGGTGAACCTAACTTTACAAATATTGCATGCTAAGCACCGAAATAGATCACTAGTATAAAAACGTCTTGTGGTTATGAAGTCATGGGAAAACTTACCCTGTTAATGTTTAATTTGGAATCAACCTTCACAATTTCTCAACTTTACTATTTATTACTTTTTAAGCAATTCTTCTCTTAGAAATAATTAACTAAAAAGCTTAAGCACTAACATTCTTCTACATCCTTCCATATTCCTTGTAGGTGCGACCCCAACCTCTAGTTGGTCTCTTTATTGACAACGTCCGCTTCATACTTTGGTAAGAGGTGTGGTTTGAGCGTTAATAAAAAGTGACGTCGCTGCTGGGGAATACGATTTAGGATTGGATTAATTACTTGTGTTTAACTTTTTAGTCTTTATTTCCTATTTTTTTGTTTTTCTTTTATTTTGTAACGTGTCACAAGGCGGCGTGATAAAACAAGCGGCTAAGATGTGACCATGGTCTCAACATGTATATTGATGAAGTCTGGTAATCAAGATACATGTCGCGGCCGAGATGTTAAATCAAAGGTTACTTGGGAGGCAACCCAAATAACTTTTTGCTCGTTTTTTATACGTGTTTGTTAAAGTGTGCAGGTGATAGATCATAATTTTCAATAAAGATTGAGCTTAAATATTGAAGATAATGAGTAGAGGCCCGTGGAGTTCTTCTTGCACTCTATTATTTTATACTTATTTTTTTAGCACCGGGGACAAGTGTAACCACTATGTGGGGTGGGGAGAAGTGAACTTCATATTACCATGAATTCCTTAATTGCTAAATTTGTATATGGTGGTACTCAGCTTTTTCTTTTTTTGGAATTATGACTTAACTTGGTTTGTTTGTTTCTTGTGTATTTTAGTTTTATTTTATTTTGGGTTCGTCTGCCGTACTTTTTCGGTGAGGTCCCTTAGAACCGATTAGAGAGTCTAGATTTTTTTAAAAATTATTTTTAGTCATTGAGTCATGGTTTTGCCCAATGATGGATTAAGGACCGTCTTAAGGGTAAATTAGTCAATAGGAAGAACAAGACTTGAGCCTTACGAATGCTAGGTGCTTCACTCTAGGTATCATTGGGACTTTATTTAATTCATTCAAAAATGCATGAAAAAGGAAGAAACACCTAGTCTTTTTGGAAATTGAATCTTGAAATTGAAAAGAAAACAATTGGCTTAATTATGTTATGCGTGCAATATGAATATATGTGTTTATGTGATCTTGATTTCCATGTTAAATCATCTGTGTCAATGTGTGAGGAATTATTTTTGATATACTCCATGCTTGTAAATTGACGTCTAGAACTTTCCCGGTATGTATGCAAAGAGAAATAAGAATGATGGATTTAGAAAGTGATATAGGCATTTCCATGGTAATCATATTTTTATCCCATTTTACCCATCTTGATTATAATTATCCCAGTTAGCCATGTTGAGCCTTAGCCTATTCTTTCATTGCCATATTACAAGATTTAATCCCTTTTTGTTGTATTGACTTGTATTTGATCCAAGTGACTCCTAGAGCACTTTAATGAAAAAAATGTAGGAAAGGAGCATAATTGAAAAAGTGAAGGGAAAAAGCTGAAAAGTGAGGTGAATTGAAGAAAAGAAAAAGGTGAAATTTTGCTAAACAAGGAGGGTGATTTTTAGTGGAAAACAAAAAGAAGAAAGAGCTTTGAAAAATTGAAGATGAAAAAAATCATGATTTACCGATTAACCATACCCATTTATTTACAATGAACCCGTTCACCCGGTCCTCCTGGGAGATGAACCTCAACATAAGAAAAATTCTTAAGTTGAGGGTTGCTAGAGTAGGGGTGCGTAAAGGGTGGGAACGAAAGAAAGGAAAAAAGAAAAAATGTGTGTGAATGAGCTAAATGATAAAAAGAAAAATTCCCACTAGTCACCTAAGTTGAAAATTTGAAAAATAAAAGGATATATAAGGAGAAAATTTGGAAATTGAAGAATGAGCTAAAAATCAAAGTGTTGTGCAAAGTATTAAAGTGTTAGAGTGCTATCACTATCTTGCCAAATAGTTCCTACCGTCGTTTATCCTACATTACAACCAAATTAAAGTCCTAATTGATCCTTGATTCATAATTCTTCATTAGTGGAGCATTACACTAAGGAAAAGCCTATGGGTCGTCATGCTTGCATGTATGTTGAGTTCTTTTTGTGAGAGGACCGAAAATTATTTTATTTATGCCCAAGTTAATCTTATTCTATATCTTGTGTGAAAACGGGCATCTCTCCAAATTGTGAGGGGCACAATGGTAAGACTTTGGTAAATCTTGATTGCTAAATTACATATGATTCATGTTGGCCCAAAATATGTCTTGATGAGTTAGTTTTCAAAAGGTAAGTGATTTCGAACTTTGAAAATTTAATGTTGATCCTATATGCATGCTAGTGAGTTGTTTGAGCTTAATTGATTTGTCTCATGATCCTAAGTGCAAGTAGACCTGTTCGTAGGATGAACTTTGTGCTTAAATGTTAGAAGGAAAGTAGTAGATTGTTTGAGGAAAAATAATAGTTTAAGTGGGGTGTTGATGAAGGGCGTACTCACGCACTTCATAGACATAATTTTCCCATACTTTTCTATGTTTTGAGGACAAATTATGTGTGTTTACATGGGTTTATATTATATATTTGTGAAAATAACTAACGCATATGATTAGATGCTTTTAGGTCTAAAAGTGATGGATTTTGGTGTATTTGATTCTTTGGAATGAAAAGAAAATGGAATAAAGTGAGGACTGGGAGGAGAAAATCTGAAGAAGTGTCTAGTGAAGGTAACGAGTGACATAAAAAGTCGTCGTGTGAAGTGACGACTGATCGTTAGACACTGTGAGCATCCGTCAAGTACACTGGAGGATGTGATGATCCATGGCCACGAGGGACCTAACGACTCGTGCCCAGTCCTAACGAGTCATTAGGTGACTTGTTGGCATGATTGGGCCTAATGTTGAGGACAACTGTGCTTGACGATCACGATTCGTTTGGTCCTAACAAGCGTTACTTAGCCCGTGACCACTGATGACCTGGAGTTCATTTTTGATTAGGAAAAGGAGCTAAAAATCTCAAATTAAATCCATGAAGGAACAAAAGAAGCTGCAACGCATGAAGGCTTCCAAAACGAGCAAAAATTAGATTTCCTACTTCAACTAGGAAAAGGAACATCAAGTCCAAGTCAAATTCAACATGGAACAAGCAAAGCATAAATCTACTGCTATAAATACTCTTTTATTTTCATGTTGTTTTTATGTCTTCAAGAGTTGAAGTTTTACAACATGTTTTTAGAGTAAATTTTAAAACGTATTAGAAGACATATTTGAGATACGATTGTAATGTTGTCCTTTTGAATTTTGCATTAATCAAGTGAGTTCTTCCTATCATCGTTGTAAGTATTAATTTTTTATTTTATTTATGAATTCTATTAATTTACTTATAAACATAATAGGCTAAAACAACCACAACTAGGGTTTTGGGAACCATGACAAATTAACACACATAGGCAAAATACTTAGTGATTCTTGAACGGAGTTTATGCATGTATTGTTTCTTCCTTCGTTTTAATTGATTTTTAATAGTTGCAAATGTTATACTTTCCTTATTCTTACTTACCGGACCAAGGAGGTAAAGAATGGGAAAAGGGATTAACAACAGAGATTTGAGTCTATCAACCCTCATCTAAGAGCTTGACCTTGTCGGGAATAGCTAATCTGATATTAAAGATAAGGGTTAATCAAGAATACACCTGTAGACGGACCAAGTTGCTTGGTGAAAATCATCTAGATAAGGGACCAACCATTTAGGTGAACCTAACTTACCAATATTGCATGCTAAGCACCGGAATAAATCACTAGTATAAAACGCCTTGTGGTTATGAAGTCATGGGGAAAACTTACCCTGTTAATTGTATTAATTTGGAATCAACCTTCACAATTTCTCAACTTTACTATTTATTACTTTTACAAATTT
>JACEIK010003007.1:39490-58866 GCA_018107945.1 Datura stramonium
TGGCTTTACATACCTTAATCTCGGGTTATCCGACTATCGAACGAAGCTCGGTCAGTACTCCAGCTATTTCTCCCAACTGCATTCACATATATGTCAATTAAAACTAAATACACCAATATTCTGAAAGAAAACATCACCTTCGATATATTTATAGCCTAAACTTTGTCTTATCGAAAGACGGTCAAAAACTTGTTATTTCTCGGAAGTCCAGAAGGGTGAAATATTCACTTTAAGGCTAGGAGCACATTGACACTAATTTGAAGCAATTCCACTTACCTTAGCCCGGTAGCACGATGGTTTGCCGACCGAATTTCGCAAAACTAAAACCGTAGGAATGCTCCCTGCTGCTAAGTACCTCGGTGTCTGAGGTTAATTTGAATTTGGACTATGTTTGACGGCGTAATCGAGCGATAATTTATAAATATCCCTCGTATGATCTGCTTCCTCGCGAACTTTCTGGAAATTATTTGATGTTTAATGAAACAACCGAAGTTGGAGGCTTTATATACTTGGGCCTGGACATGGCCAACGTGTCACGAGCCAACGCGGAGGCTCCACCTCCGTGACACGTTGCCATCGCAGAGGGGTTCTGCCCCGGCTCCTCCCGCGATGGTTCAGCAGGTTTCAAGTCCGGTCTTTTCCCGGGCCTTTTTCTAGCATGTATGGCTTTCAAATACGCTTAACCAACACGCGAATAGGCCATCTATGCGTTGAAAATTTTACGGGGTGTAACAATATGAAAGGTAGATTCAGTTCAGTATGTAATTTGAAAGGAAGGTAGTCTTTCCGTCAGTTTTAATTCATATGAGCAGCATTTGAGTATTATGATTGCTATTCTCTCCTTCCTATGTGTTTTCCAACATTCGAGGATGAATGTTCTCAAGGGGGAGATATTGTAATACCCCAGGAACTCAAAGGTTAGATCCGGGACTTAAAAATAGAAAATTTTGTAGAAAACTAAAAAATCTAGCACCAATCACAGAACGGGTCGTTAAGTGTCCAATTAGAGGTGCCCACGAGTCGTGAGGTGACTCGTGGGGACGCCAGATGAGGAAGTTTTATGTTTTGGGAAAAGAATACCCCACGGATGGCCTAACAAGTTGTGGTTAGTCTCCATGATTCGTTAGGTCAGTTGTGGGGAGTGGCAAACGAAAGTATTGAGAGGTGGAGGCAGTGTACTTGACGAAACAACCCCGTGATTCGTGGTCAGTCACCACGAGTCGTGAGGTGAGTCTTGATCAGCTAGGGAAGAATTTTCTGAGAGTGAAGTAGTGCACCCAATGAATGGTGACCACGACTCGTGGTCACCAACAACAAGTCGTGAAATCTTTCATTACTAGCCCCAGACGACTGATAGACAGTGTACTTAACAGGTGATGCCACGAGTTGTGGCCTAGGGTAACGAGCCGTTAGGTCCTTTGTTAGGACCATCTGACAGTTTTTCCCTGTGAATTTTCAAGGGTCTTTCAGTAATTTCTAACCTTCCTAAACTTGAAACTACGTCGTTTTAAACATAATTTCAGACCTATTAGTGGAAATGAACGACCTTTTCTCATTTCCCACGTAGATTTTTAGAAAGCATCGAAGAGTTTCTCTCAAGAACTTTCATAGTAAGGTCTAGGGTTCTTCATTCGTTGCAGAAATTCAAGTTGCTCCTCAAAGGAATTCTTAGCCAGGTACGTGGGAATTCAACAAGGGAATAGTCCTTCCCTTGTGTCCCCGAAGTCTCTCTAGTTTACTTTGTAAATATTGGCCTTGAGTTTTCAAATGTGAAGAGAATTCATGAAATTTTTCCTTGAATTCTGATAGAATAATATCCGTGATTATTTTTAGTTATGATTTCCATCAGTTCATGATTTATTTGGTGATTATTTGCACAAAGGTGAATTCTAGCCCTGCAAACTTTTCGAATGTTAAAGAACTTCTTGATAGACCTTACTTAATTCATATAGAATATTATCCTACGTTAATTATAGTTATTTTTCCCAGTTTTGTTATTTCAACAATGATAAATATTGTGAGATGAAAATTTAGCCTTAATCATTAGACTAGAAAATCTTTAACTCTGCTCTAGTGCCTAAATATTGATTTTTTGCTGGGACTTTCCATTGTGGGAACCCCCATATTACTAGTAGCATTGAGTCTCGATTAAATTATTGTCAATTCAGTTTTAGCAAGAACTTTAGAATTCTCAATGTCAGTCAGAAATGTCAGCTGATCAGTTTGACTAGAGAATTTTTTGAGGTGTTAGTGTTACTCCCAGTTATCAAAATCATATTTAGTACTCAGTTATTGGTCCACTTGGCGGTCATGACATTTTAGATATATAGCTCTGACTAGCCTTAGGACCCCAGTTCATATTTCAATTTTTTCTTAGACGGTTACGAAACTTCTAGATAAGTAGCTCTGACTAATCTAGAACTCAATTTTAGAATCTGGTCCGAAATGACCCTCAGGGTACTTTCAGTTATATGGCCCTGACTAGTCTTGGACCCCAGTTTCGAGTTATCATGCCTAGTATTCAGTTTAGGTTTTCCAATGGGAGTAGGACTTAGCACCGAGCAGACTGAGGTTTCAGTGCAGCCAGGTTTCTAGAACTATGTTGCCAGCATAGGTATCGGTATTTATTGGCCTGATTGGTCCTAGACTTTTGTGATCACCCCGTTCATACCTTTATACCCTAGCAAGGTATATTCGGTCCTACTGGTGAGGTGTATACATCGGACTCCACATCTAGCTCAAATGGTTACATGTCGGTTATAAACTCTCCCACTAATTAGTTCAGTCCAGTCCAAATCAGTTCAGTTCAGTTTAGATCAGAATTAGACTTAGGGCATGCTTGACTTTCATTTGGGGTCCTTCACACCTTCCCAGTTATATCAGTTATTCAGTTCAATAGCTTTAGTTGGTTATTGCATGTCTCCTCAGTTTAGCATTTATTTTAGTTATCTTATTGTGTTATGTTTCTCTCACTTACTTAGTACGTTCAAAGTACTGATGCATATTTTTATGTTGTATCATCTTATGATACAACTGCAGCATCTCAATCTTAGCTCCGTTAGCTTGCCACCCACCGAAGATCTCAGCTATACCAATTGGTGAGTCCTCATCCTTCGAGGACGGGAAATTATTGATTTAGTTACATTTCTTTTCCTTTCATTTTTCTTTAGATTTAGAGTAACTGGGGGGGCTTGTCCCAGCAACTCATCCTTGAAGATTGGATTTCAAACAGAATTTCAGAAGTTCAGCATTGATGTTTCTTTCAGATGTATGAGTTTGTTATTAAATCCAGTTTTATTAAATGATTCCATTGTTTAATTCTTCCGCTATGTTTTACTCGAATTGCTAGTGTATGATAGACCAGGGGTTGACTTGGGGGTTACTTGTGACTCCAAGTGTCGTGTTTCGTCCAAGTTGTAGACTCGGGGCGTAATAATGTTTGATAAAATCAAATCTAAGTTTGAATAACAATCTACGTGTGAAAGCCACTAGGTCTAATAAGTTGTTGGGACAAACCCCCAGCTAACTCCATATCAAAATAAAAGAAATGAAATCATAACTAAAGCAAATAATCATCGTCCTCGAAAGATGAGCAATCACCAACTGGATAGCTGAGTTATTGGGTAAACAGCCAGCTAACGGGGCTAAGACTGTGATCTTGTAGTTGTATCATAAAATGATACAGCATAAAAGTATGCATCAGTACTTTGAATCTACTGAGTAAGTGAGAGGAACAAAATACAATAGAATAAATAATAAAAGAAATGTTGAACTGAAAGACATGCAATGACCAACTAAAGCTACTGAGATGAAAAACTAAAGTACTGAGGTAGTCTAGAAGACCCTGTCTGATGATCAAAGCATGTTCTAAGTCTGGATTACTGATCTGAACTGAATTGTACTAAGACTAGACTAAACTAACTAGTGGGAGAGTCTATAACCGACATGTAACCACATGAGCTAGACATGGAGTCCTATGTATACACCCCACCGGTAGGACCCAATATACCTTGCCAGGGTATAAAGGCATGAGCTAGGTGATCAAAAGTCTGGGGGCAAGCAGGCCAATAAATACTAAATGCTACGTTGATAATGTAGTTTTGGGAACTTGGGTGCGCTGGAACCCCGGTCCACTCGGTGCTAAATCCTACTCCCATTGGATAACCCTAAACTGAATACTAAGCTGATAGCTCAAAACTTGGGCCCAAGACTAGTCAAGGATATATATCTGAAAGTACCCTAAGAGTCTTATCGAACCAGATTCTGAAAATGGATTTTAGACTGGTCAGAGCTGCTTATCTAGAAGCGTCGTAACCATATAAGAACTAACTGAAATCTGAACTGGGGTCCTAAGGCTAGTCATAGTTATTACTCTAAAGTGTCATGACCACCTATTGGACCAATAAACTGAATTCTGAATTTGATTCTAATAACCGGGAGGTATTATTGATACCTCAGGAAATTCTATAGTCAAACTAGTCAACTAACATTTTTGAATGACACTGAGAAATTTCATATTTTGACTAAGGATAGACAACATGTATATGACTAAGAATTTATCATATAAATTAACATGGGAATTCACTATACTGGTATAATCAAGAAAATTTCAAGGTTCATCATTTCAGCAAAAATTCTAGTTTGTCCTACCCTCAAAAACTAGGGCTAAACTCAAAGCATGGGGGTTAGCATCGATATTATTAGTAACTGGTGGGAAAATACCCATAATTAAGATAACTATATAATTTTTCAAGGATTTAATGAAACATTATCAAGAATTTTTGAACATTCGAAAATTTGTAGGGCTAGAATTCACTTTTGTGGGAATAATATCAATTTACTCATAAACAGGTGGGAAACATGTCTGAATTAATTATGGACATCACTATATGTGAATTTGAACAAAATTAGCATTTATTCCCTTCACATTCGAAAACTCAGGACTAGGATTTTTAAAGAAATTAGAGAAGGGTTTTGGGGGACACAAGGGAAGAACTATTCCCTTGATGAATTCCCATATACCTGATAAAGAATCATGGGGACTGAACATGAGTCTTGGGGTTTCTTATCAAGTACACTGCCTCGCTTTATTTTTCCTTTTTTACTCACCACCCCATGACTAACCTAATGACTCATGGGGCCTGACCATGAGTCATTGTCACACCATGAGGACCCTTTTTCTCAAATTCCAAACTCCTTCCTAGCCTCCCTACGAGTCATATCACGACTCATGAGCTGCACCAACAGGTCACCTCATGACTCGTTCTGTGCCTGGTGGTAGTTTTTAAACTTTTCTTCGTTTTAACTCCCGGGTCTGATCTTTGAGCTTTCGGGGTATAACAGGTTTAGCTGGTTATTATCATAGGTTTGTTGAAGGGTTTTCATCCATTGTAGCACGGTTGAATAAATTGACCTAGAAGAAAGTGAAGTTTCAATGGTCGGAGACTTGTGAGAAGAGCTTCCAAGAGTTAAAGACTCGACTCACCTCAACACCAGTGTTGACCCTACCTGAGGGTACTGATGGGTTTGTGGTATATTTTGACGCTTCGAGGAACGGCCTTGGTTGTGGGTTAATGCAGCACAGTAAAGTTATAGCCTATGCTTCCAGGAAGCTGAAGTTCCATGAAAAGAATTATCCAACTTATAACTTTGAGTTGGCAGCAGTAGTACATGCCTTGAAGATTTGGAGACACTATCTATACGGGGTCCATGTAGATGTGTTTACGAACCACAAAGCCTACAGTACGTGTTTACCCAAAATGATCTGAATATACGTCAGAGGAGGTGGTTGGAGCTCTTGAAAGATTATGATATGAGTGTCCTTTATCATCTGGGCAAGGCTAATGTGGTGGAAGATGCTCTTAGTAGGATTTTTATGGAGAGTGTGACCCGTGTAGATGAGGAGAGAAAAGAGCTAGTGAAGGATGTACATCGGCTATCACGACTAGGAGTTTGTCTTGTTGACTCGACAGATGGTGGTGTCATTGTTCATAATGGATTAGAATCTTCCTTGGTGACTGAGGTCAAAGCTAGGCAGGACGAGGACCCTATTTTGGTAAAATTGAAGGAAGTCATTCAGAATTAGAAGGTAGAGGTCTTCCCCTACAGGGGAGATGGTGTGCTTCCATATTAGGGTCGTCTGTGTGTTCCGGATGTTGATGATTTGAGAGATCAAATGTTGCATGAGGCTCATGGTTCCATATATTCTATTCACCTAGGCGCCACCAAGATGTACCATGACCTATGGGAAGTCTATTGGTGGAATGACATGAATAAGGACATAATAGAGTTTGTGGCTAAGTGTTCGAACTATCAACAGGTGAAGGTTAAGCATTAAAGACTCAAAGGTGTACTTCAATATATTAGTATCCCTACTTGGAAGTAGGAGAAAATAAATATGGACTTCATTATAGGGTTGTCTTGTACTCGTCAATAGTATTATTCTATTTGGGTTGTTGTAGATAGGTTGACTAAAGAAACTAATTTTCTACCAGTCAAAATTACCGACTTAGTGGAGGATTATGCTAAGTTATACATTCGGGAGTTAGTTCAGTTGCATGGAGTGCCCTTGTCCATCATATTAGATAGACGTACTCAATTTACCTCCCAATTTTAGAGATCATTTCAGAAGGGACTTGGTACTCAAGTCAAGCTTAGCACAATATTTCACCTGCAAACAGATGGTCAGGTGGAGTGGACCATTCAAACTATGAAGGATATGTTGAGAGCATGTGTGATTGATTTCAAAGGTAGTTTGGATGATTATTTACCTCTCATTGAGTTTGCATATAACAACAACTACCATTCCAGCATTCAAATGGCTCCGTTTGAAGCTCTTAATGGGTGGAGGTTTAGATCACCTATTGGTTGGTTTGAGGTTAGTGAGACTACCTTTATAGGACCAAATTCGATTCATGAGGCTTTGGAGAAGGTTCAGCTTATAAGGAAAGGCTGAAAACAACTCAGAGTCGCCAAAAGTCCTATGCGGATGTGAGGAGGAGAGAACTTGAGTTTGAAGTTGATGATTGGGTATTTATGAAGGTATCTCCCATGAAGGGAGTGATGATATTTGAAAAGAAAGAAAAACTCAGTCCCTGTTATGTTGGCCTATACCAAATTATGAGATGGGTCGACAAGGTAGCGTATGAGTTGGAGATGCCCTCAGAATTAGCTTCAGTTCATCCAATTTTTCATGTATCACTCTTAGAGAAGTTCTTGGGTGATCTGGCTTTGGTTTTTCCAATAGAGAATGTATGTGTGAAGGATAGCCTTAGCTATGAGGAGGTTCCGGTGAAAATACTCGATCATCATGTTCGAAAGCTAAGAAACAAATAAGTAGCCTCAGTAAAGGTTTTATGGAGAAATCAACATGTTGAGGGAGCTACTTGGGAAGCCAAGGCAGATATGATGGCTAAATACCCGCATCTATTCACTTCTGGCTCAGTTTCAGCTTGAGGTATCAGTTTTTTCTCTAGTACTCTATTCAATCTCATGTTCGGTCCATGTCCCCTAGCTTCTTTCATGTCAATGTATGTATGAGTGATTCAAGAATTCAGTTCAGTCATGTAGTTTAGTCCAGAGATAGTCACTTCGTTAGTTTTCAGCTCTACATGGTCAGTATTTGCTATGATGTTTTGCATTTCTCAGCTTTTCAGTATGTTTACCCACATTGAAGGATGAATGTTTCCAATGAGGAGATATTGTAATATCTTGAAAGCCTTAAGATCAAATCTGAGGGTTGAACTGGAGAAAATAGAACTTTTTGCACCAGGTCATATGACGAGTTGTCCAGTGACCCGTGAGGTACATTATGAGTCATTAGGTGACTCGTAGAGTGAAGGGTGAGTTGGTAAGATTTTTGGGCCAAGGAGTTGACCATGGGAGAAGCCACGAATCATAGTCAGGACCACAAGTCGCTAAGTCTCTTGTGGTTAGTGGTAGGCTTGAAGGTGAAGAGTTTGGGTAGTGCAGGTCACGACTTGGTCACCACGAGTAGTTAGGTACACCACGAGTCGTGGTGACCCTCAAAGGTGTGAATTCCAGTATAGGCCATGAAAGGCATACCACAACTCGTTCCCTCAAGCCACGAGTCGTCCAGTCCCTCGCTGGTATTGGCAGAGTGTATTTTCCGCGAATTTATAAAGGGCTTTTTCATAATTTCTAAGTTTCTAAAGCCTAAATTATGTCATTTTAAGCTCAGATAAGTGTGTTGTAAAGGGGTTTAGCCCATCCTAAGCCTATTCCTCTTCATGCATGCAAGCCTAGTAGTTCTAAGGGGTGATCTAGCTTAGATTCATGAAGTTCTTTCCCAAATTCCTTTGGGCTTCAAGAGGGTTGTGTAATTAGATTCTCTCAGGTATGTAGGGTTATGAATGGGTATATTCATCCACACCCATGCCCAATCCCTCTTTAATTTCATAGAAATTCTAGTTGATGAATTTATGGGGTTTTAACCCAACTTGTGAATTCTCTAAGTTTCTATTATGGGTATGATCAATATATGTTTCTAATGTTGAATTATGATTCATGGGAATATTTTACAATGTTTTCAATTACAAATTATGTTTTCAAGTTTTTACAAATTGTGATGCCCACACATGGAAGTTCATGAAAGTTGAGATTATGATATGTGTATTCAAGCACGATGAGATGTATATGATGAAAATGTGATTTCGAATTACCAATGTCCATGTTCACGTTTTTGAATGGTCACGTATATTTCAAGCATGTTTAAGTATTGGGCAAGCTCATATGATCAAGTATGTTTCATGATTTATGTAAATTTCATGTTATTAGCTTACCACATGGAATTTGGAGTCTAGACTCCCATTATTTTCAGCTTGTGGTATGGTTTGAGCCCAAGGTTCTTCATGTTATGTTTTCAGAATATGTATGTCATGTTATGATTCAGCTTCTTCACTAGATGATAGTCATCTTCGTTGAAAAATGATGGAGAGCATATGCATACTTTTGAGAGTGATGTCTAGCACCGTGAAGGCTAAGGGTCGGTCAACCCTAGGCCTCAGGACTACGTTCCAATATATGTATGTTCAAATTATTTGGGACCTCACTTGTGAGCTTCCCCTGCCCCCAAGGGGCCTTCAGCTTGATATCGACATCATGATAGCGTCCTTAGCCCTGGCAAGGTTTTGGACAGCTCTGACCACTTGAGTGTAATAGTCGGGACCATGTAAGCTCTATCATGGTAGTGTCGGTTATATGATGAGTCTCATATTGTTCCTCATGATTTCAGTAATGCATGTTCATCAGTCATGTTATTATGTTTTCAGTAGTTTTGACCCAATGTTCAGTTTTACTATGATTATCAGCTTTCAGCTTTGGGTTATTTGATTCAGTTATGATACTCAGTTATGTTTAAGTCATGTTTTCAAATAATAGCTTGCAATGCCTACTCTTAGACTCTTATGATGAAATATTTTATGATATGCACGATCTCTGATTTGACTTAGCGGTTTTACTTAACTTGCATACTCAGTACATTCCAAGTACTAACTATATACTTTATGTTGTATCATTTCATAATACAGGCTCTGACATTCAGGTTCAGCCCCGTCATTAGCCGATTCTCAGAGTTCACATCCCTCATCTAGTGTTGGTGACTCCTCATCCTTTGAGGACATTCAGTTATCTGTAGTTATGTTCTTTCATTTACAGACTTTTGTCGAGCTAGTTGGGGATGCTATCTCATCAACTCATCAGTTATGTTAGAGTCTATTCAGATATTATGTAGAAATCAACTTGTCATTTTTGATTCGGTATTAGCTTGATATTTATGCAGACTTCCACTATTATGTATGTTAGACTTTTTCTTATTTATGTTGAGTTTTAGATATCATGTTCATTCCATGGGTCGACTTGGAGCCTCTCGAGGTTCTCTGTTCAATGGCTCGATTTGGGCCTATGCTCGGGTCATGACAGAATCCTCCCGAATTTATGGGTCTAAGGTAGATGAGGATCCACAGGACTTTATCGACAACATTCAGAAGATCACCCAAATCATAAGTGTTAACTTATGAAAAGTGCAGAGTTGGCCACCTATCAACTGAAAGGAGTGGCCAGATATGGTATAGACAATGGAAGGAACAAAGAGGGGTTAGTGTGGGTCCGGTGAAGTGGGACGAGTTCGTGACTATGTTCCTAGATAGGTACATTCCCCGAGAGTTAAGGGAAGCAAAGGCCGTAGAGTTCATGAATTTGAAACAGATCGAGATGACACTACAGGATGACGCCTTAAAGTTCACTCAACCGTCAAAATATTGCTACACCCCAATATTTCCTAAGACTTGATTCGAGATTGAAAATATGAGTAGCAGAAAAAAAAAGTTTGTAAAATGTCTCAGAATGACACGTTGTACGAGTCATGAGAAGTAGTAACGGATCATTGGTTTGAGTCGTTGTAAGTTTCTGGTTGACAGTTCTAGAACTAACGAGTCATGGTATGACCCATTAGTCGACATAACAGATCGTGGTGTAGAGTCATTATTTGCTTTTGGGGTGTCAGAGTTGGAAGGTACGAGTCATGGTATGACTAATTATAGGAGACAACGGGTCGTGGGTTGTACTCGTTGGAAGGAGCAAAGGTGTTGGAAGCAGTAGCAATGGATGGTTCCAACAACCCATCATCACAAGGTATGACCAATTATTTAGGTCCGTTGGAAGGATTTAGAAACTATGCATGAGGTTAATGAGGGACAACGAGAGGAAACGATAAGTCATTGTGTCGAGTAACGACCTATCCTATCTAGACGTTGTTTAAAGATCAAAGAATGGGGGAATAAGGTAGGTCTTGCAATGGGAGGAAACCTCAGGCCATTGTTGGTATGGCTCGTGGCATCTGGCAGTGTCAATTTTTCCTGCAAAATAAGTAAGGGTATTTTCATAAATCCAAAGCTCCTGAGTCCTAAATTATATTGTTTTAAGCCCTGAAAGGAGTGTTTTAAGGGGTTTAGCCTATATCAAGTCATTAGGATTTCCTATGCATGCAAAGTATTGACTTCTCTTGGAAGATCAATCTAGAAATTCTCTCAATTCTTCCATAATTCTCTTGGGCTTTCAAAATAACCTGCAAATTAGTTTACCCAGGTATGTAGGTCTATGAATGAGAGTTTCCTTTCACTCTCATGCCCAAATTTCTCCTCTAGTTCATGAATTCAAGTTCTAATTCAAGTATATAATCTTATAGGGTTTAAATCCAATTTAATGAAATTCTCTATGATATTTCTACAGGTCAATTCCCCTCATATTTCAAAGCAAGATTTAAGATTTATGGGCAAATTTTATACACAATTCGATTATAAATTCAGTATTTAAAGTTATTAGAAATTATATCCAATTATGCAAGCTTTATGAGAAGTCAAGTTTATGATTCATGATTTCAAGTATGATTAGATATCTAGCATGAATGAATGTTTATAAATTACCTATGTATGAATCTATGATTTTGAATTATTGAGTATATTTCAAGTATGCATGATTTTATGATTTGGGAAAGCCCACACAAGTTATGTTTTCATGATTCAACTCAATTTTATAACATCATCTTACCATATGTATTACGACCCGAGTCTACACCCTGGACGCGACACGGTACTTGGTGCCACAAGTGACCCCAAGTTAACCCACAGCTTAACATCAAACTAGTATACTTAATTAAATAAAAGCAGAAGCTTAGAAAAACATAACTAAATAACTTTCTCAAAAATAAGAAATGTCCGATAAGGTACTAAAAATCTATGTAACAACTACAAAACAGACTGAAACAATACTTTGTCTGAGAGCCATTTGATGTCTCCCAACCGCACGCAAGTGTACGTGGTCATTAAGTTGTCACACCCCAAACCCAGGGAGCGTGATTGGCACCTGGTGCCACCCCTGATATGAGCATACCCGACGCCCAAAATATTAAACAAAGGCCAGAATCGATGAGGTTCAACAACACAACAACTATACAATTAGAATGAGACGATAGACTATAGCGAAAGTTGGCTCACCTTACCAACCAAGAAAAATAAATACAATATGCAGTCGAGGCCATAGAATGGAAGAACGACTATACAACATGGTCCACCTGGCATATAAAAATGAGACTACACCCACAATAAATGTCTACGAGCCTCTAAAAATATAATAGAAGTCAACAACTCGGAACAGGGCCCCGAACTACCCATAACTCAACCTCTACAACTTCGAAAGAATTTGAGCACACCGACTCAGCTGGAACTCCACTCAGCAACCAAGAACCTGATGTAATAGCCCACCATCACCTCCAGGCATGAATACAGCGCCCCAACTAGGGCGTCAGTATAATAATGTACCGAGCATGAAAGGTAGAAACAACTGGAAGACTAAGATTAGAGATCAACAGATATACCAAATATCGCAGAAGGAGAATTGAAATTAAGTAAATACATAAAACCTACCTGGCCCCCATAAGCCTGGCAAGTACAAGCAAACATACAAACAAAACCTACCTAGCCCCCATAAGCCCGGAAAGTCCAAAAAGTAAATAACAATCAACGACACCTAGCTGACCCAGCTCACCTGTCATCGCCTATAGACCTCTCAATGGCCTAAGCTAACACCAACCAACATCTAGCATTCACTGCTATCAGATAAAAAATAACACAAGCAACAACCACAACACAATTACAAACAAATCACAAGTAAACACCAGTTAATCAACATCATCAATCAGGCATTGTCAGACACTCTCTCGGTTGAGCATAGTTAGCAGAGCTCAATCCATCTGGGAGAACCAAATCGCAATCCTAGGAAGCTCAGACATATCGGACTACCCTTGAATCATGTATCAACCTGAAACTATGGAGGACATCATCCTCAACCCTATAGGTCATATCACTCCTTGGGCTCAAACCCTCAACTGTAAATACTCTCGTGCATCGGGTATCCACAAGCCTAGCCAGAACAACTCTCGTACATCAGGTAGCCACAAGCCACAGATGATCAAACAACCAACAAGCCACTCTACTCACCACTAACATCAAGGGACACGGCCAAACCCGCCCAAGTGTCACCACGGTCGTCACGTGCCATCGACGCGGCCGACACAACCGCTGAATCAAATATAACAACAGATCGTCGCAACCATCAACCTTAACCACTATAAACTCTCATTCACTTGTCAATATAATCACCTAATCTTATTAACTCAAACAGCCCACAACTTGCTACAAGAACCACATGCCTCACATACGGCCTCTCGACACGAGCCTAATAATTTGCCATGTCTACAATTCTCCGCACTCAAGCCCGAGCCACCAACCAAAACAGCACCTTATACACACCTTTATCACCATATAAATAGAATCACAAGAGTAAATTAAAAATATAACACAAAGAATCACAAAACAGCCAACACACACGTCAATGTCGATGACAACGGCTATGGAATTCATGCCGACAAAGGGAGGGACAAGCCTAACATACCTTAGCTTCAAGCCTAGTCAAAATTGAGCCTTCAACACCATGAACCTACTGCCTAAAGGCAGTCCAAAATTCTGCCAAAACGCAGCCAACACAACTCAACAACAAAACAAGACAAACAAAGCTTACCCGATAAGATTCATAGGAATTCGACGGTAGAAACTCCGGGGCAACACCCTATCAGCGTCAAAACACCTATAAACAACCTTTAAAACTAAGTATAACAAAATAAAGAAGGCTTACCAACATCGTCACCACGAAACATCCACAACAGCCTGGAAAAGACACCAAACCACGAACTACACGCGATTCTAGACTTCCCGACACAAAAATCATGTTGAACCATGGCTTCTAGCCCCAAAACCCAAAGGAAACCATGGAGAGAACTTGATAGAGGTTTCATATGAAATATATGCTGGAAAATTAATTTTTGATGACTAACAACCGACCAAAGGGGATTAAATAATCCTCCGCCGCCTTAAGACCTTGTGAGGTGCTTGCTTGCGCGGTCTCGCGAAAACGCGAATATCTCTCTACTCCGAAGTTGTATTGGTGAACGGTTTGATCCGATGGAAACTAGACTCATAAAACTTTAATTTGATAGGTTGAAAACCCCCTAAATCCTTATAGATTGGGAGAAACACTTTGATAAATTTGACCTAAATTTCAAGGAATCTCAAGAAGGAAATTTTGCAATAACTTTTTCCCAATTTTGTTCCACAACTTGATCGATGTTCAATCTTAAATATGACCATAGAGTGACTCAAATAACTCATAAAACTTCCTTATTATCCTATTATGTACTCTTAGTCCTACTTCGAAAGCACGATTTTTTATTGCTCAAATTATCCAGGGTATTACATAAGTAATATAGAATTTTTAAGTTCATATATCATACCCACAGGAACTTGTCAATTTAATTGTTATAAGGTTGTTACTTTAAGTTCACTAATCTACGAAACAAATAAATTGGAGATTGTCTTGGAAAATTAAACTATTAAACTTCATATGTAAAGATTAATTACAAATGAATGCAAGCTTGATTGTTTTCGATAATGATGACAAACTAGGGCAATGACACTTGGTTGATTTCGGGTTGAGTTTTTCAAACGTAATTAAACTAGTATGATTCTTCCTACAGTTGTTAGTTGCAAGTTACTATCCCATTTCTTGCTACTATCCCTAGCATCCAAGAACTATCTCATGCACCCTAACGCCTATATCCCTCTGGTCGCAGGAGAACATGAAATAATGATTATGCCTACTTGTATTTCAACTAAACAGGNCTATTCTTAATAACAACTTCTATCCTATCAATAATGGGTTCAAGGGTCTTTGAATTCCCATTCTGTATTTATCTTTAACCATTTTGATTTCCTTTCCCAAGTTCAATCGAAAGCCAACATATTACTTACAAGATGATCAATCTCATAAATAATAAATTAAAACAAATAAACACAAACAACTATAAAAGAAGAATCAAAACCAAGTTTATTATGCTTTCAAACAATCAACCATACACCATGGCTACAACCCTAGATTATAAGTTTAGTCACTCATAGACAAGCAGAGAAATGAATAAGTAGTCATCATCATAAAAAAATATGAAGTAAAGAAGAGAAAACTTAGTTGTAGAACTTTGTCTTCCTTCCAAGCAACTTACAAGCTTTCATGAACAAAATACGGAAAAGAAATGAGAGGAGACTCCTCTCTGGCATCTCTCCACTCTTTCGAATGTCAAACTCTGTTTAAAAATTAATAAAAGATGTGTAACAAATGACCTAGTCCTCATATTTATAGATGGACCTTCATATGACACTTTTGCCTTTCAATACTTAGCTTAAAAATCAATATTTTTTGCCCTGAAATAAGTCTGGCGCGCTATCACCTCTATCTCACCACAGACTTAGTTAAATTTTCAGCTCAAAATGAAGCCGGTGCACCACCCCAGCCATAGCACCAGCCTGAGATTTTTTTTCTCTAAAGTTTGAGGGCTGGGGCGAGGTGCCAGCCATAGTACCAGACTGTGAATTTATTTCTCTTAAGTTTGGGACTTGTTGGGGGGCGCCAGCCATAGCACCAAGCCAGTCAGAATCTCAACTCTTCATTCCTTGCATCATTTCGAGCTCCTTTTGCTTAGTTTTCTGCTCAAATCAACTAAAATTGTTCGTTAGCACATAAAACACAAATATACATGAATTTAAGCATAAATTAAGGATTATGAACTCAAAACATGATCAAATATGGGTAAAAACATTGCAATTGGACATGAAAATATGCCCAACATCACCACCCCACACTTAAACTATTGTTCATCCTTGAATAATCCTTAAAACACACCTAAAATCATGTTTCACCATCACTTAAAACCTCCATCAACTCATACTCAACCAACTAACATAGAGCAAATATAGAGTGATTTATCATCATACAACAATTTTCAACAAAGAACATAGAAAGATTTCACAATCAAGAACACACAACTTCTATAAATGACTCATCTTTTTAATACAAAGGGCCAACATGATTAAGTGTGACACATAGTACACCGAATTAGACCTCTTGTGCCCCTCACTTTTAGTGATGTTCCTCTCTCAAATTCATCAATATAAGACATGGAACATGATAAGTAAGGCAAACTCACTCTCACAAATGATGTAATGCACATATACAACATGCCATACGCTTGCTCTTCATGTACATTTACACTACCTAATTGCTTCAAGAGATTAAGATTACAAGGACTTTTCTTGGTTGTAATGTCGGCTAAGGGACATGTAGGATTGATATTTCATTTCATAGTGACTACCACCCTAAGCACTTTTAAGACATATTTCACTTTTCTTGTCCACCACCCCTTTCCTTACTTGTTCACCTTTCATCTACTCATCCTTGTATTTTCTTTTCATGCCCTATTTTTTTCACTACTTGGCTGCTAGTCTTATAATCATAGAATAGATAAGGATTTTGCAATTAAAGCTCTCTTTTTTAATTCCCTAGCAGCAAGTAGACAACACAATTTTTATCGGCACCCTTTTTCTCACTTTTCTTTTCTTACCATAATTTTTCTTTTTCCCTTAATATTATATCGGTGGACCTTTACTTTCAAGTCTCAAAGTTCCTAAGACTACTTTGGATCAATAAGTCCAAGGTCTCACAAGAAGAAGGATTAACCTATTATTGTGGCTAAGAAAGAATAAGGCTTTTAGGTTCAACGGGGGTAACTAGGGAGAATGACTAGGAAGGTAAAACAATTATGACAAAACATGGCTTTTCAAAGAAATGCTTTAATCATTTCTCAAATCCCTGCCAACTAGTTATCCTACATACACTAAGGCAAGCTCTAGTTGCTACGATATATACACACAAAGCAATTCAACTCACCTCTTATGGAAACAAGAATGTAATCAGTTTCTACAGATATACATTCACACAATCATATTGAATGACAAATTAATTTCATAATTAAGACCTAATAAAATGTTGAGTCAAATTAAATAGATATGTGCGTCTCTCAAGTATTTTAACTCATGCAATCAAAATAAACACTCTATTTACTCTAGCATAGAACCTAAGCAGAATATCAACAAACATACAAGTGGATGATCTATGACTCAATCCTAAAAAATAAAAATGTAATCAAACTTCCCTAAAGACGTTCTTCATCCATCTACCATAGGAAAATGTCATTACTCTATGACGAAATGACTCCTAAAAATGAAAAAATTACCCGATTCAAAGGGCTCCCCTTCATAAAAGAACCGAGGCCACAAGAAAAACTGAAGGGTGGATGAGACATGTTATTTTCAAAAAATTATTCCAATCAACACATGATGGCATACTCACCCAATACTACAATGACTCAAATCAATGAAACAAAAAATTTAAAAATTACCCTAAATCAAAGAAAATCAAACATAGCATAGTCAAGATGAACATACAAAGTCAAACTTCCAAGCCATCCAAGTAGTCAACATTATCATACTATCTATTACAGAACAAGACCTACAAATCATCATGCTACTATTACTAGGAATATAAAAATGCTATGACCTATAAATATAGCAGTTAAAAATCAACAAGAATCTAACTTTCCTCCACCCCACACTTAAAAATATGGATTGTCCTCAGTGCACACATAATCACATCATAAGGTAGAGAAAAGAAATTTCCTGATCGCTAAGCATCATCCTCCTCCATCTTTATATCATCAACACCATCAGTTAGTCTAGTAGCCTCATCATCATCAATTGGCTCCTCAAAATCCAGGCCCACTGTACACATCTACATGGCACTCTCTATGAGCAGGTGTCGTGCCTCTAAAGCCGACATATCTTCTACAGTGGCTAGTCATCCTCCTATCTTCAAATGTAGCTCTATCATCCCAAACATACGACCCTGCCAACTCTCATCTCGGGTCTCCCGATTAGCTATAGTAAGAGAGGGGCCTGCGGAAGGGGTGATCTTCTTTACCTTGGTGACATCTATCATCTATCTAGCCAAGTGTCCTGCCAGAGGTAAAATGAGGTCTACATCCTCCTCCTGCCTCTCTCAAGTACATGGTCAGGAGAATGCCGTGAGAATATTTTCATCTACAGTTGTCTTGTGATCTTCTCATACTATGGTGAATCACAAAACCAAATTAATCGGTATCCCCTTCATCAGCATGTACACCAAAACAATCCGCTCGTAGATCACCTCTATCAAATCTGTCCCAGGGAGAAAAACGGCACATACCAGCTTCACCCACACCTTTGCCTCCCTATTCAAATACACAAATGCAAGTGTGGAATGGGTGCCATTTTGATCCCTCGCCCATCGGGCGGATGAGTGCTCCCTACACAAAGTGTGCAGATGTCTCTGTATGGCGTCTTCTCCAACAAGATGAAGTATTATGAAGGGTCTATTGCAGGTGTCTCTAAGAAAGAACTGAACCTCTTGATTGTGAATCGCACCACCTGTCCTTTGATTTTGACCTTTGTACTCTTTCCGAATGAGGTGTCCTAGTTTGCGTAAAATTCCCTCACCAAAGTGAGGTTGCACCTCTTTGGCTCATTGAAGATATAGCCAGCTCCTAACTCCCGTATCTTTTCCCGAATAGCCGAGAACTCCAATGCCAAGCAGCCCTCATCTATCTAATTCTCAGGGGAATACTTGACTTCTTTCTGAGTGTTAAACCAAGTAAGCCCATAAGGTTCAACTTCTCTTTCTCCAATCTCCTTGCAGGCCTACTTTGGGAGCCGAGAAACTAGCATCTGTCTTACTTGGTCTACCCCTTTTTAGGCTTTTCTCGGCTACATTCACCTCCGTTCTTTTTGATGCTATTGTACCTATTAAGCAAAAAATAAATAACTTTACAACATTAGTTTGTGAACTAAATGGCTAGCTAATCAAGTTTGAAAAGTGTAAAATTCACCCCACACTTAATTTGCTAGCGTATATGTGAGACTTTGTCAACTAGAGTAGTCAAGACTTCCCCCATCATCATCCAATCTCATCAATCTACTTTTAATTCACTAATTCATACTACACCAAGTTCATGCATTTTTCTTTCTTTTCAACTCTCCTCTAGCTTTTATCTTTTAATCAAGAATGCACAATTTAAGCCATCCCTCTCACTTTTCTTCTCCAATCCGCAATTCAAGTGATTTCATGTAATGGAGTAAAAACTTTCAATTCAATCAACCAACCATAAACAATTTACTACCATTCATATGAATTAACCAAAAAATTCACCAAACTCAAGCAATTATCACATTCAAAAATTCAAAGCTTCATGTACTTTCTCTCTCTATAATCAATACACCCACCAACCAACATTCAAGAATTCAATTTACCTACCCAATTATTTCCACAAGTTCAAATCAACACATTCAACCAAGAATCAAGATACCCATCAAAGATATCATATA
>JACEIK010003007.1:59343-74142 GCA_018107945.1 Datura stramonium
GGAATTAATTCTTGGCATCCATGTCAGGCGTCTTATCCCAGACTTATACTTTTTAGCTCAATGTCCCAGCTTATTCTTGCCTTTTACGCCTTATTCGTCTCTACAAAATAAATAATAAAACTCACAAAATGTTAAAAAATAAAGGATGGGTTGCCTCCCACCAAGCGCCTTATCTAACATTGTGTCACGACATTCATGGGATGCCTCTCATGCAGCGCCTGATTTAATATCGCGACACGACTATGGTCCCCATCACTCTTTCATTCTAGTGGACTTGTGGCCATACCACGAATCTAAATAACTATGGTGCAGCAGCTGCTACTCCATCAACTAATTTCTCCCACCGGTTCATTTTGAAATCCTCATAATGAGGTGGAATTTGTGTTGTTTGAAACACTTTGAACATTGCCTCTTGACCATATACTTTCATAGACATCTTTCCAGACTGAACATGTATAACTGTGTCGGCGGTGGCTCAAAATCCTCTTCATAGAATGAGGGGAACTGTTGTATCTGCTTCATAGTCCAAGATTGTAAAGACCATCAATAGGATGAAAGGTCCTACCTTAATCAAGACATCTTCAATGATTCCTTAGGGATAGGACAGAGATCGATCCGCAAGCTGCAATGTCATGTGGTGGGACGTGATTCGCCTAATCCCAATGTTTTGAATAGGGATGCAAGCATTAAATTTATGCTTCCAGCCAGATCACACAAGGCTAAACCAACTTCCTTGCTTCCAATAGTGACCAAAATAGTGAAACTCACAGGATCCTTAAGTTTTTTAGGAATTTTGTTCTTGATTCAGGAAATGCAGTCTTCCACGGTTTCAAATTCTGTATGCCTCCTCTTATTTTCCACGATATCCCTGATATACCTAGCGTACTTCAGAACTTCCTGCAAAAGCTCCACCAACAGAATATTCATATGAACCTACTTCAACAACTCAAGAAACTTACCATAGGCTATGTCCTCTATCTTTTTTCAACCTTTGAGGAAATGGGGGAAGTGGTCTAGCTACTTCCATTTTCGATTGTGAATTGTTAGATTCCCCTACGTCAGCATCGGATTTCACTGATTTCTCCTCATCAACCTTTTCTTTGTTGGGGACAACCTCACTCAGCTCCTTACCACTGCGCAAGAAAATAGCATTTACATTTTCCTTGGGGTTCTTCTCGGTATTACCCGAGAGTGCCCCCTATGGTCTGTTGTTCTGCTGCAGAGCCAATTGTCCTCTTTGCCTTTCAAGCTCGTGGATGGGTTTCTGCATTTCATTTACCACTTATGTTTGCTACACAATCTATTACTTCATTATCTCCTTAAGAGAACTACTCTGTTGCTTGCCCTGTGTCCTTTGATAATTATTTTGGGGCCTTTGGAAATTTTGGTTCCCTTTCTATGGGAGATTTGATCCATTTTGGTACCCCTGATTATAACCATTACCGGCAAAACCTCTACCATGGCCTTGTTGTCCCACAAAATATACAGAGTCGGGATTAAGAGAACAACCTGAATAAGCGTGGCTTCACCATATGCCTCACATGATAATGGTGGGATCTTTACCTATTGTACCTGCTGCACTTGGCCTCCTGCTGGTGTGGTTACCAACTTACTAATCACATTCACCAACTGGCTAATATCTATGCTGATTGCCACTACACCATCCACCTCAAGCTTTCCCGACACCTTTGCTACTGCAAATTCTCTACCTGAATCTTGATAATCCTGACTCTCTGTAGACATAAGGTTTAAGAGAGCCTTAATTTCATCATAACTTTTGGATAGAATTTGTCCTTATGTTGTAGCGTCAAGAAGAATCTTAGACTCGGGCTTCAAACCCTTAATGAAATTATGCCCGATTATCTCCTTAAGTTGCATGTGGTGTGGACAATCCCTCAAGTAACCCTTGTAACATTCCCATGCCTGAGCTAGTGCTTCTCCACCTCTATATGAATCCTAAGATCTTTCCTCTCCATTCTTTAGTTCTTCTCGAAGATAAAAAATGATTGATGAACTTGTTGAGAGAATCTCCCAAGTTGTGATGGATCCTGCAGACTCATTTTGAAGCCACTCCTTGGCCTCTCTGATTAGTGAGAACAAAAACAGAGTCAACTTGACATATTCATCTAACATGTTCTGGTAGTGAAAATTTTCACTCAGCTCTACAAACGTCATCAGATGCCTGTGGAGATCCTCGTGCGGCTTGCCCTGAAATTGACAAGTGTTTTGGACGAACTACACAATCCCTTATTTCAACTCAAATCTCCTAGTGATGGCCGGTTTGACAATTGCTCTGAAAGTTCCACATTCAACCTAGCAAACTGCATCACTGGAACTCTCTCATTCTCTTCACCTACTGCTTGCCCGTTGTTCTCCATAGTTAATCTTTGAAAGGTACTCTCTATTTCAAGATCAAGAGATGCTAAGAATGGTCCTTCACTTCTCGTTCTTGGCATACACTAAGGAAAACAACCCTGTGAACTTCAATAAAAACAAGAAACAAACGTAATATACAGACTAGTGAAACAAAACTCTAACCTACAAATGATTAAACAATATTCAAGTCCCTGGCAACGGTTCCAAAAACTTGATGCCGCCAAAGCGCACGCAAGCGCATATAGTCGTCAAGTAATATAGAATTTTTAAGTTCATATACCGTACCCACAGGAACTTGTCAATTTAATTGTTATAAGGTTGTCACTTTAATTTCACTAATCTACGAAACAAATAAATTGGAGATTGTCTTGGAAAATTAAACTAAATATGTAAAGATTAACTACAAATGAATGCAAGCTTGATTGTATTTCGATAATGATGACAAACTAGGGAAATGACACTTGGTTGATTTCGGGTTGAGTTTTCCAGACGTAATTAAACTAGTATGATTCTTCCTACAGTTGTTAGTTGGAAGTTACTATCCCATTTCTTGCTACTATCCCTAGCATCCAAGAACTATCTCATGCACCCTAACGCCTATATCCCTATGGTCGCAGGAGAACATGAAATGATGATTATGCTTACTTGTATTTCAACTAGACAGGGTTGAAGGGTATATCTCTATCCTTAATAGCAACTTCAATCCTATCAACAATGGGTTCAAGGGTCTTTGTATTCCCGTTCGGTATTTATCTTTAATCCTTTTGATTTCCTTTCCCAAGTTCAATCGAAAGCCAACATATTACTTACAAGATAATCAATATCATAAATAATAAATTAAAACAAATAAATATAAAAAACAATAAAAGAACAATCATAACTAAGTTTATTACGTATTCAAACAATCAACCATCCACCATGGTCACATCCCTATATTATAAGTTTAGGCACTCATTGATAAGTGGAGAAACTAATAAGTAGTCATCATCATACCAAAATGTGAAGTAAAGAAGAGAACACCTAGTTGTATAACTTTGTCTTCCTTCCAAACGACTTACAAGCTTTCATGAATAAAATACAGAAAAGAAAATGAGAGGAGACTCCTCTCTAGCGTCTCTCCACTTTTTTGAATGTCAAACTCTATCTAAAAGTTGATTAAAAAAAATATGTAACAGACAACCCAGTCCTCATATTTATAGATGAGCCTTCAAATAACGTTTCTTCCCTACAAGACTTGGCTTCAAAATTAGCATTTTTGCCTCGAAATGAGTCTGGCGTGCCATCCTAGCCATAGCACCAGCTTGAGATTTTTTTCTCTGAAGTTTGAGGGCTTGTGTGGGGCGCCAACTATAGCACCAGACTATGAATTTATTTCTCTAAAATTTTGGACTTGTTGCGGGGCACCAGCCATAGCACCAAACCCGTCAGAATCTCAACTCTTCATTCCTTGCATCATTTTGAGCTCCTTTTGCTTAGTTTTCTGCTCAAATCAACTAAAATCATTCGTTAGCACATAAAACATAAACACACATGAATTTAAGCATAAATTAATGATTATGAACTCAAAACATGATCAAATATGGGTAAAAATATGCCAATTGGGCATGAAAATATGTCCAACATCACCATTTAAGAATTGATGAGTCGCTGGGACAAGCCCCAGCTAACTCTAAAATCTAAAAGCAAGAAACTGAAATAGAACTAAATCCCCGTCCTCGAAAGATAAGGATTCACCAAAGATAAGGCAGCTAAAATCATCTGAAGGGAACTACTGATGATGTTGCAACTAGGAACATACACCTGTATCATAATATGATACAACATGGAAAACATGCATCAGTACTTTGAATGTACTAAGTATACAAGATGTAAATAAGAACAGTAGAAATACACAACTGAACGTGTAACACTGGTACTGACTGAGGATCATAAATATGAATTTCAAGCATGATGATTTCTCAAGCATGTATGTTCTTTATGATTTATGAGTTTATGATTTCGGCCAACTCACGAGCCCTTCTTTCATGGTTAATCATGTATTTCAGGTATGATCAAGTATGTTATAATTCAACTAGCTATGAACTTCATGTATGATTTCACAATTATTATATGACCCTTCATGTGTATGTTTTTGGGAGCCGTGTCTAGCACCGAGTAGGCCCGACGTTCAGGTAAACTTTGTGGTCTCAGGACTATGCGCCAACGTAGGTTTATATTCATGGACTCTAGGTGGGTCCCTATTAGTGATATCACACCATTTATATCCCTTGTCTGGCAAGCCTGGGACAGTTCTGCCCACGTGAGCGAGATAGTTGGGGCATCATGTAAGCTCTATCATGATGGTGTCGATTAAGACGAATTCTCCCATTGTTCCTTATGATTTATACATTGTAATGATTATGATACTTTGTCTCAAGTTATGTTTTACAAGGTTTCTCTTATGATTACGATTATGACTAGTTTATGAATGATTTTGAAAACTTAGAGCCCTCATGTTTATGTTATGATTATCACTTTATGTTTAAAATATCCTACTCTGATGAACTCTTATGTATTTTATTAGTCTATTTTTACTTACCTTGCATACTCAGTACATTCAAAGTATTGCCGCATAGTCTATACTGTATCATTTCATGATATAGATCCGAGAGATCAGATTTAGTAGCGCCATTAGTCCTACTTCAGTATCAGTTCAGTTTAACCAATGTTGGTGAGTCCTCATCTTCCTAGGACATTCAGTTTAGTTTGTTATTTTGTTATTTCAATTACAAACTCTTGTCGAGCTAGTTGGGGATGTTGTCCTATTGCTCATCATTTATGTTAAAGGCTTTTCATATAATATATAGAAACTCAGCTTCTCAGTGTTGACTCTATTTATGATTAGTCTATGTGTACACTTCCGCTTATTCATGTTCAATTTATCATTTTTCATTAATTTATACTCTTTAGCCGCTATGTTCATTTTATGGGTCGACTTGGATCCATTTGTGTTCTAGGTTCTGTGTTCCGATAGAGGATCTCAGCTCGGGTCATGACAAGCTTGGTATTAGAGCCAAGGTTTAAGTGTGTCCTAGGATGTCTGAAGTCCTCTTTAAGTAGAGTCTTTTTCCTAGGTGTGAAGCACACCACACTAATAGGGGAGAGGGTACAAGATGTTGTAGGAAATTTCCCTTCTTTCATAATCTATGTCATGTGATGAAGTACTCTCTATCTTTCTAACTCGTGTTATATGTGTTTGTAGAATCATGACTCCACGCCATATGAATGGAAGATGGAACAGGAATGGAAATGGCCATGAGGATGGCAAAGGGGATGAGCATTAGCAGGCCCCGCCAGCACCAGTAGGTCCTTTGCTCGAGCAGGTCTCTCATGCCGAGTTTAGGGAAGCATTCCAGTTGTTGGCTCAGGCCTTGAACGCTCATGTCAATCAACAGACAGTGGCTCATGTTTCCCAGAATGGGAATACAACACTGGCTCGAGTTAGGGATTTCCTCAGAATGAATCTGCCTGAGTTTCTTGATTCGGGAGTGGGTAAGGACCCACATGAGTTTCTGGAAGAAATTCGAAAGATCACCCAGATTATGGGGGTAACGGGAGAAAAAAGCACAGACTTAGCCTCTTACTAGATGAAGGAGGTTTCTTATATTTGGTACCATTAGTGGAGAGATGGTAGGGTTGTAGGCATAGTTCCTGTAAGCTGGGATGAGTTTATGACAACCTTCTTAGATAGATTTTTCCCTAGGGAGTTGCGAGAGGCAAAGGCGGCAGAGTTTGTCAACTTGAGGCAAAAAGATATGACTGTCCAAGAGTATGCCTTAGAGTTCACCCGTCTGTCCAAATATGCACCAAAGATGTCGCACATCAGAGAGCTCGCATGAATAAGTTTGTGTATGGGGTGTCAGATTCGTTGGTCAAGGAGTGCAGGATCACAATGTTGAACAGTGATCTTGTTTTCTCTCTATTAGGGATATATGACCAGTAGATTAAGGCGGATTAGGTGAGGGAAAGGGAGAGAGAGGACAAGAGGACCAAGACATACAACTTTGGATTTTCCTAGCAGAGGTCCAGTGGCGGACATCGTCAGCAGTCCTACCAGAGGTTATCGACCCTAGAGTCATCATGAATCAGTGTCCCATCCAAACCTAGAGATGATTAGAAGAGCAAGGTATCAGGCTCAAAGGGATAGAGGGACACACCAGTAGAGCGTACCTTTCTAATCTATGAAAAATATGTTAAGAACCACATAGGAGAGTGCCTAGTCGGATCAGATATTTTCTTTGAGTGTGGGAAATCCAGGCACATGCATAGGGAGTTTCCTTTGGCTAGACAGGGCGATAGCAGAGATTGTGTTGTCACGACCCAAACGTAGACCCGGATCGTAACACGAGACAAGGAACCCCGAGAGGTCCCAAGTCGACCCATGGCATAATCATACATCTAACTTCAGTTACTTTAAGCGGAAGACTAAACATAAGGCATAACGGAAACGTAAACATAACATAACATATCATTCGGAAACACTGGACATATACATAAGTTGAGTGCTACATACTGTCTGAAAGCCTGTACTGTATAAGATGGGTTGATGGGATAACACCCCCAACTAACCCGGCCAAACACTGAAACATAAAATAACTTAAATGTCTAGTAAAATGGACCTTGGAACATGAGGACTCACCAATAAAGTTGATAATAACACCGACATGGTCTAAGGATGAGGATGAGCCTGAAAGCCAAGTCCTGTATCATGAAACGATACAGTATAAAAAGTATGCGGCCAGTACATTGAATGTACCGAGTATGCAAGGTAAGTAAAACGGAAATTTTAAATACATAAAACTCATAAACATCATAAGAGTAGGACATCATGCTCATATTATAAATATCACAACATAACGTAACATAAGGCTCAAGGTTTTCAAAGCATTCGTAATACATTCGTAATCATAAGCATGAGAGAAAAGCTATATTGAACATAATTTGAGCCAACATACGAAATCATAAACATGCATTAATCATGAGGAACAGTGGGAGATTCTCTTAACCGACATACCCCATATGAGCACACATGGAGCCCGACTTGTAAACCTAGTCGGGAGGTCGTTCGCACCTTTCCAAGGATAGAACCATGAAAGTGTGATATCACCATGAAAAAGGGCCATTTGGGCCGGGGACTGTCACAAAGGAGGTCCCAGCATACCTACGGTGGCACGTAGTTTATGAGATCTGGGGCAGAACCTAGGCCCAGAACCTACTCGGTGTTCGATACTGCTCCCAAAACATATATAGTGCTTATAGTATAACATGCATGAATTCATGAGCTAGTTAAATCATGATAATCATAAACATACTTGTACATACGTGAACTAGCCATGAAATAAGACCCATGAGTCGGTCAGAAACATAATTCAAGAATCATAGGTTTCATGCATACATGTAGATCATACATATAACTTGTAAATCATCAAATCATGATGGTTAATTGAATAAATTCATATTTTAAATCATAAATCATTTTGGGTTTGTAAATATCAACAATTGATGTGTAGATCATAAATCAATTCTTCACAGATCATGCATAATTAGGCTTAATTTTGTAGAAATTGAAATCAATAATTTTATAAGCAAAATAGTTGTAAAATCTTATCAAAATTCATAAAATATGATGTAATTCACAAATCATAACAACCCATTAGTAAATCATTATATTTTCACAAAATTGAATTCAAAACCCCATGAGATTTTTGATAGATTTTTATAAATTAATAGAGAATGGACATGAGTGTGGACGGAAACACCCATTCGTAACCCTACATACCTGGGTAAGATCAGATTCTAGAGTTCCTTGAATGCCCAATGGAGAACTGATAGGGAAAAGCTTAAAACTATGTTTGATCTCTCTAAAACCTTATTAATTTGCATGCATAGGAATGGCTTATGCAAGAGGGACTTAACCTATCTTATCATGCCTAGAAAAATACATAAAATGACGTAGTTTAGTGCCCTAGAGCATAAAAAGTTCAAAAATACCCTTAATAAAATTTCTCTGAAAAACTGAACGGGTGAAGCAACAACTGATCCCACGAGTCGTTGCATGATACCACCACTCGTGGTATCCAGTTGTTAGGTCCACTGTCTCAATCCATACTATCAGATTTTTCCCACGAATCGACAGGATGAGTCATTGCTCCGAACGATGGGTCGTTAGTTTGATCGTTGCCAGCCCTCTTCACAAACCTGAACTTCCTTACCGCAAGCCTCACCATGATTTGTAGTTGCTTCAAACGAGTCATGGTAACCATATATTAGGTGCACTGGAAATTCTAGCAACCAAATAATGACTGGTGACCATGGGTCATCATTTCTCACCATGAGTCGTTGGATGACCCGTGGTATCCCCAACTGCCAAGTCCCAGCCCTTCCTATGATTAAAAACAAGACTCGTTGTTTCAAGAAACGAGTCGGTATATCGTTCGTTTCCTCCATTGCCACCAGGACTCCCAAGACCATGACTGCATACAACAACTTATGGTTTCCAACCACGAGTCGTGACATCATCTGTCCTGTGACTTTTTCCCAGTTTTTCAGCCAACTTTCATTTTTGATCCTGGGTTTAATCTTAGGTACTTTCAGGGTATTACAATATCTCCCCATTGGGAACATTTGTCCATGAATTTTGGAAACAAGAAGAAAAAAATAAAGACATGCAATCATTATACCTATATACTGATCATTTACACCAAAAACTAACGGAATGACTACCTCCGATTCATATCACATAGTTGAACTGATTCTATGCTTCGCATACTCATCCATACACATAAAAGAAACTTTATCACATGATTGGAATATGAATACTAAATAAAGTTATAGGGAAATACTAGTACCTCAAGTCGGAACTGAGCCGGTAGAGAATAAATGTGGGTATTTAGCCATCATATCCGCTTTGGCTTCCTATGGAGCTCCTTAAACATACTGATTCCTCCATAATACTTTAACTTAAGCTACTTCCTTGTTCCTTAGCTTCCGAACCTGAGATCTAATATTTCCACCGGAACCTCCTCATAGCTAAGGCTATCTTTTAAACCAATGCGGTCCACTGGGACTACTAGAGTTGGATCTCCCAAACATTTATTCAAAAGAGATACATGGAACACAAGATGCACAGAAAATAACTCTAAGGGAAATTCCAACTCATACTCTACCTTACTAACTCTTCTCACGATCCGGTAGGGACCAACATAGACGGGACTGAGTTTTCCTTTCTTCCCAAACTGCATTACTCCCTTCATTGGAGATACCTTTAGGAACACCCAATCATCCACCTCGAACTCCAACTCTCTCCTCCTCACATTAGCATAGGAATTTTGACGACTCTGAGCGGTTTTTAGCCTGTCCCTTATCAACTGAACCTTCACTATAGCCTCGTGAACTGAATTTGGCCCTATCATAGCTGCCTCACCAACCTCAAACCATCCAAAGGGCCATCTACACCTCCGCCCATAAAGAGCTCGAACGGAGCCATCTGAATGCTGGAGTGATAGTTGTTATTATAGGCAAACTCGATCAAGGGCAAGTGATCATCCTAACTACCTTTAAACTCCATCACACATGCTCTCAACATGTCCTCGAGGGTCCAGATTGTCTGTTCCTCTTGACCATCCGTTTGTGGATGAAATGCTATGTTGAGCTTAACCTGAGTCCCGAGCCCTTTTTGGAAAGACCGTCAAAACTGAGTGGTAAATTGAGTACCTCGGTCTGAAATAATTGACAAGGGCACTCCATGTAATCGAACCAACTCCTGGATATATAGCTTGGCGTAATCCTCTGCTGTGTCCGTGGTTTTCACTGGTGGAAAATGTGCAGCCTTGGTCAACCTGTCTACCACAACCCAAATGGAATCATATTGACAGCGAGTACGAGGTAGCCCTGTTATGAAATCCATGTTAATTTCTTCCCACTTCCAAGTAGGAATTCTGATATTCTAAAGTACTCCTCCAGGCTTTTGATGCTCAACCTTTACTTTCTGACAGTTCAGGCACTTAGCAACGAATTCTGCAATATCCTTCTTCATGCCATCCCACTAATAGATTTCTCGTAAATCATGATACATCTTGGTGGCACCCGGATGAATGGAATATCTAGATCCATCGGCCTCATGCAACATCCGGCTCCTCAAATCATTCACATCTGGAACACATAGGAGACCTTGGCACCGAAGCACACCATCTCCCCCTTGGGAGAAGACCTCTACCTTCTGACTTCAAGCAACTTTATCAAAATCGAGTCCTCATCTTTTCTAGATTTCACATCAGTCACTAAGGATGATTTGTATATACTTTGAACAACAACAGCACCATCGGTAACGTCAACCAACCTAACTCCTAACCTTACAAGACGATGCACATCTTTCACTAACTCTTTCTTTCCTTCCTCCACCTGGGATACACTTCCCATTGAGAGCCTACTAAGTGCGTCCTCCACCACATTAGCCTTAGCCGGATGGTAAAGAACACTCATATTATAGTCCTTGAGTAGCTCTAACCACCTCCTTTGTCGTAGATTGAGGTCTTTCTATGTGAACACATATTGTAAGCTCTTGTGGTCATAAACACATCCAAATGGACCCTATACAAGTAATGTCGCAATATCTTCAATGCGAATACCACTATGGCCAATTCTAGATCATAGGTCGGGTAATTCTTATCATGAATCTTTAACTGTCTAGAGTCATATGCAATTACTTTCCCTCGCTGCATCAATACACACCCGAGATTGATTCTCAAAGCATCACAATACACCACAAAACCATATGTACCCTCGGGTAGGGTCAACACCGTGCGGTAATAAGTCGAGTCTTCAACTCTTGGAAGCTCTTCTCACAAGCCTCCGACCATTGGAACTTCATCTTCTTTTGAGTTAACTTGGTCAAAGGTGATGCAATTGATGAAAAACCCTCAACAAAGAAACACCGAATATCCGAAAGATTCACGGTCTAGGACATTTCTTCACTGCCTTGATTTTCTGAGAATCTACTTTTATGCCCTCGCTTGACACCATATGGCCCAAAAGTGATACCGAGTTCAACTAAAACTTGCACTTGCTGAACTTGGCATACAATTGATGATCCTTGAGAGTCTAAAGCACTACTCTCAAATGAGCGGCATGCTCCTCCTTACTCCGAGAGTATATGAGGATGTCATCGATGAACACGGCCATGAACATATCCAAATATGGATTGAACACCCTATTCATTATATCCATAAAAGCTGCAGGAGCATTTTTTAGACAAAAGACATAACTATAAACTCATAATGACCATACCGCATCCTGAAGGCTGTCTTCGGGATATCACACTCCCCAACCCTGAGCTGATGATACCCGGACCTGAGATCTATCTTTGAGAAACACGTTTCACCCTGAAGGATACCCAATCTTGCCGGTGACTTTGTTCAATTGCCGATAATCAATGCACATCTGAAGCGAACCATCCTTTTTCCGAACAAATAAGACTGGTGCATCCCATGGAGACTTGCTCGGTCTGATGAAACCCTTATCTACAAGTCCTTCAACTGATCCTTCAACTCCTTTAGCTCAATTGGAGCCATTCTATAAAGAGGAATAGAGATAGGCTGCGTATTAGGTAGAAGATCAATACCAAAATCAATTTCCCTCTTAGGAGGAACACTTAGTAAATCATCCGAAAATACTTCTAGGTACTCACACACTATCGGAACTGACTGAATAGTCAGGGTCTCAGACTCAACATCCTTAACCCTAACTAGATGATACATCCAACCCTTATAAATCATCTTTCTAGCCTTAAGATATTAAATAAATTGACCTGCCAATACAGCCGAACTACCCTTTCACTCCAAGACTGATTCACCCAGAAAATGAAATTCCATTGCACGGGTTCTACAATTTACCAAAGAATAACATGCATATAACCAATCCATTCCAAGAATAATATCAAAGTCAGTCATGGATAACTCTACAAGGTCTATGGAGGTGACTTTATGCAATATAGTGATCGGGCATCCTCTATACACTCGCCTAGCTACAACCAACTCACCAACAGGAGTAGAAACTGAAAATGGTTCGGACAGAATCTCGGGACTAATCCCAAAGCTACCAGCAATGTAAGAAGTCACAAAAGATAAAGTAGCCCCCGGATCTAGCAAAGCATAAACATTAATATGAAAGACTTGCAACATACCAATGACCACATCCGAAGACACCTCTTGCTCCTGGTGGGGTGCTAAAGCGTAGACATGTTTTTGCATTGACCGCCGGCTGAAATAGTTGAGGCACCTTGTTGAGGGGGACAAGCTGTTGGAGCGACAGAACTGACTGCTGGCATACGGGCTCCACCACCCCCTAATCTGGCTGAAGGGCAACCCTTGAGTCTATGTCTGAGTTTTCCACACCGAAAACAAGCATCTGAACCGACTGGGCACGTCCTGGGTGATTCTTGTCGCATCCCCCACAAACTAGGAAAGTCTGCTCTATCTACATGCTACCTTGGCCCCTCGAATCTGGAGCCCTGGTTCTCCGATCCCCTCTAAATCTAGATGGCGTACTGGCCGATGATGGTGCTGGAGAAATAGACCTGTGTTGAGACTACTAACGTTGTCCACCCCCTGACCTGGCCTGAGAAATCCCGTAACTGTCGATCTTGTTCCTCTTGGCCTCTCTCTACCTCCGATACACCGACTCCATCTGCTGAGCATGCAACACATTGGGGGGAAAGTCTATATCCCGATGCAACATAGGGATCCCAAAGTCCTTATCCAGGTATTCCGCCACTCCATGTACAAAATGGCTCACTCGAGCCCTCTGGTCTTCCACCAACTCTGGAGCATACTTGGATAAACGGGTGAACTCCAATACGTACTCCTAAACTGACATGTCACCCTGCTTCAAGTTAACAAACTCATCTGCCTTAAGATCCCTCATCTCTCGAGGGAATAACCGATCCAAGAATGTCGCGTGGAACTCTTGCCAACCTATAGGGCCTGAACCCACTACCCTAGCATCTCTCTACTTCTTGAACCATATGAGTGCCACCCCCTTTAGCTGATAGGAGGCCAAATCAATGCAATCTCCATTGGTCACCCCCATAACTTGGGAGATCTTTAGAATCTCCTCGATGAAATCGTATGGATCCTCATCCACCTTGGACACAAGGAACTCCGAAGGGTTCACCCTCAAGAAATCTCTAATCCGATCTACTACCACATTGCCATTCTGTGGGATAGGCGCAACAACCTGCTGGTTAACCTGAGCGGCCAAGGCCTGCGCCAAAATCTAGATAGCCGCCCCAAACTCCGCGTGGGAAACTGGCTCTGATGCCTAGGGCTCCTGAAAAGGTGGGGCTTGTTGATGCCAATGATCATTGCCATCTTCGTGGCCTGCACCGTTTCCATTTCTTCTTCTGTTCATTCTTCTGGGAGTCATGATTCTGCAATCGTGAATATCATGAATTAGAAGGATAGAAAGACTTTTCATCACACGACATAGATCATGAAAGAAGGGAACATTTCCTAAATGTCTCGTAGCCTCTTCATCATAAGTGTGGAGCGCTTCACACCTATGAAAAAGAATCTGCTCAACGCGACTTTCAGATATCCTAGGACACTTCAAAATCTATTGCTATGATATCAAGTTTTCCACGATCTGAACGTAGACTCGGATCGTAACATGGGACAAGGAAACCCGAGAGGTCCCAAGTCGACCCATGGCATAAGCATACATCTAACTTCATTCACTTTAAGTGGAAGACTAAACATAAGGCATAGCAAAAATGTAAACATAACATAACATATCATTCGAAAACACTAGAAAAATACATAAGCTAAATTCTACATACTATCTGAAAGCCTCTACTGTATAAGATGGGTTGATAGGAAAACACCCCCAACTAACCGGGCCAGATACTTGTTCACGCTCCAGCGCACATGCAAGCATACGCGGTCGTACAAGTAATACAGTGACCCTTTCTAAGAGTCGGATGTCGAACCCACAGGGACTGGACCAATTTAGCGAAATATCAAGTTCAAGTGTTACAATTAACCTCCACAAGTGTTAATTATAGAAATTTTTGGGAAATTATAAGTAAGTCTAGGAGTGATCACAAAATACTTGAGAAACAATATAAGGAGCAACTAGAGTTAAGGCCTAATACTCCTGCAATGCTACAATTCTCAATGGTTCGAGTATGAAAACTTCAGTTGTTGTCTCACATAATTAAAATGCTATGTTCATGGTCTTTTGAGCCTCTAAACACAAAAAAATTAGTCTCACACCTACATCGTTGAGCAGGGATGTGACATCCTAATTCGTGAGCAATTTAACTACATGGATGTGGTTTACGGAGTTTGCACCCTTGATTATGGAGTTTTGTACCTCTAATCATTTAAC